>PVHT021183617.1:20717157-20894621 GCA_004024745.2 Catagonus wagneri | reverse complement strand
AAAAAAAAAAAAAAAGATTATCCTAAATTAAAAAAAATTTAATATCTTGCATATTTCCTGTATCTGTGATGAATCTACAATTCTGTAGATATTTTATTCTTCTAAGATGAAGAGGTATTTAATATATATTTGGATAAGGAATGATACCTATACCTATCTATATAGCTATATAGCTATATATTTTTATCTATACAGATATAGCTATTGCTGGTTTTTAAATGGGTAAAGATATGCTATATTGACAGTAAAGAATGTGCCAGTTTGGGCAATACAGAAGGGCTAAGTAGAAAAAGCACTTGAATTTAACTCAGGAAACTACATTTCTGGTTCTAACACAAGCTGTGTAATCCAAAACAGATCAGCCTAACTCTTTGGTGTTAATTTTAGCTTGTAATATAAAAAATTATGTTAGGAGGATTTTAAAGATATAAATCCTTCATCTCTAACATTCTATGATTCTAAAAATCACAATTTATGAAGCAAAAAGAGAAATTAAGATTCAATAAAGGCTTACAGTGGGTGTCAGAACAAAGAATAATTATGACTAAATCTTGGGGGAAAAAATGTCATGGCAAGAAAAGGAGAAGAAACTCTGGCCTAAATATAACAATTTCAATTTAGAGGGAATATTCTACTAATGAAATTAAGTTAATTGGGCATTAACTGAGTATGCTGTTTCACTTTTGGTTAACACAGCAGATGATAAAAGGATTTTGACTGTGGTTGTTGAGAGACAGGAAATGGACTTTGAGAGAAAATACAGCAGTTCTAGACAGGACAGAACTAAATAAACAGAATCCCTGTTGAAGGTGGCAAACTACAAGGCCATCACTATGTCAAAAATCTTATCTATAAAGAAATCATACTTATACTGGTAAATACAAAAAGAACTGCCAAGAGAATACATTTAGTGACTTCTGGAGTTTAAAGCCCTCAGAAATGATCATGATTACAATGGAAAGTAATATTATGAAACATTTTCTAGGTTAGCAGTTTAGTCCAATATGCTTATCTGATTCAATCAATCCTCAAATTGACACTACCATGAGAGACACTTTATAGGTGAGGAAACTGAGGCGTCAGGTAAGTAGTTCGCCCAATCTTGTTCAGCTACTAAGTGTCAAGGCCATAAATTGAACCTGGGCTGTCTCATTTCACACTATCCTGAATCTCCACTTAATCCAATCCATTCTACCATGAGGAAACTGAGGCATTAAGTCACACAACTGGCTAGGAGCAATTCTAACCATTATTTTATTAGTGGTCTCTTACTATTTTATGTGTTCTCATAACTTGCTAATTATAACTGCCACCTCGGTGAATTTTTCATTTGTATTTAATAGTATTTATAAAATACTATTTAGTAGCTTTTAAAATATTCATATAGCTTTGTAATTTAATTTTAGATGGAATGATACTCCTCAATTATTACTCACTCATCTTGATCCTATGAAATCAATGAGAATAATGAGAACACATTTTTAAATAGTTTTTTAAGTTTACTTACAAACTGCCACAATGAAAACTAATAGTCTTATGATAAAATACAGAAACATTTAAGCAGGGAAGCAAATTAATTAAACTTGTTATTTTTTATTAATACACAAAGGGGGAAAACAGATTCATTTGATGTTTTTTTGTTTTGTTTTGTTTGCTTTTTAGGGCCACATCTGTGGCATATGGAGGTTCCTAGGTTAGGGTCTAATTGAAGCTACAGCTGCCAGACTACACCATAGTTACAGCAATGTGGGATCCGAGCCATGTCTGAGACCTACACACACCACAGCTCACAGCAACGCTGGATCCTTAACCCACTGAGCGAGGTCAGGGATCAAACCTGCAACCTCATGGTTCCTAGTGTGATTCGTTTCTGCTGCACCACTACCGGCACTTCTCATTTATGTTCAAGATAAGTCAACTACTGTCAGAAAGCATAGAGTGATACTTTTTTTGTAAAATGTTCAAGGAAAGGGAAATGTAAAGGACTGGAATTTTTTATTTTAAGCAGTTGCAAAGAATTGAGTTATTAAATTAATAATATCCAAACACAATTGTATTTTTTCACACATATTCCTTTATTCTTCCTAACTTCCTAATAAAAGAAAAAAAAAAAGCCTTGGAAAAAATGTTTGCATATATACATGCGAGTGCTTGGGGGTAGTGGTCTTGAAGGGGTAAATGAATGAGCTACGAAAAAAATGAATACTTGCAGGCTAAATCTAGCCAGACATTATAATCCATCACTGATCCCTAAAGGGCACCAATAATATGCAAATGTGAGAATGAGAAAACACATTCAAGGCTGTTGATAAACTTGATAGGATAATCAGCACATGCTGACAGACTAATGAAACTGATGAACTGATAGGGCAGCTTATCTCCTGGGCCATTTTTTTCCTTGTCAAATGGAGGCTAATCAAAATGTATTAGAAGTTAAAGGAAACACTCAGAGGATTTCACCCATTTGATTAGAAGGTGAACTCACTCTCAGAGAAAATTATAGTTTTGTGAACAACTGAAACTACAAAACCTAGTCAGCTGACAGCCCTTCACATAAAATTAAGCAGAAGGCAGCCACCATAATTATGGAATAAACCTGGAATTTTAAATTATATTGGGATTCTCCCCTCGCAAACTGTTAAAGGGCTTTGCAGAGTCTGGGCAAAGCAGCTCCCTCCTGCTATAATGGAAAATAAAACAAAAGGACTAAGCAATAACCCCCGGGACACACTTATCTTTTGCTGCCTGGGTGTGCTCAGCATCTGTGTAACCATATGAGACCCAGATCCCAAGGTACCAGATGAATTTTCAATCAAATGTATTTACATAAAACAATTGAATGAATTTTATAAAATCATTAACTCTAGTGAACACCACACTTCCTATTAACAATAAAGATGCCATATGCAATCTGTCACCAAAGACCTGAGTTCTTCCCTAATTTAAAGAAAGATATCTTATTTGATAGTTGAGGAAAATTGGGGAAAAAATCCTTTCCAAGTATCAGTATTGAAAATAAACTTATAAACTAAAATCATTGTGCCTCCTTAGATAAAACTAGAGAACACAGCTTTTTTTTTTCAAAATTCATTTTGACATGAATAATAATCCAGCACTAACACAGGAAAGTTAACTCAACTGATAAATCTACATACTCCAGGAACACACTTTATAAGACATGTACATTTCACCTGGGTGGACAGATTGATGGTAAAACATTAGATAGTGAAAGATGCTGTTTTGATTCATAAGTTTTAGGGCAAAAGTACATTTAAGGAAGCTAGATTTTTAACTTTTAGTAATTATAGCAAAGAGAAAAAGAATCAGCAACTAAAAATACTCCAGGGTCCTCTTTAACACAAGCATTAAATCACCCCACTGCTGCCCAGGCTTACTGGAGACAGATTCCCAGAGACAAAGAATGAATATATTAACCTCTTTCAAATAATTTTTTTTTTGTATTTACTGACCTGTGCCTTGTTCTAGCTCTAAGCTATTTTTAAATTTTCTCTCATTTAGAAAAAGAGAAAGTGAGTGTCCCTGCTAGGCATATGGGTTCGAGTTTGGGAGAATTTGGAATATTTTATGTGTACTCAAAAGCCATACAGCTACTATCAAATTTCTCAAATCACAGAGTACAGAAGCAGACAATAATCCTAGAGATCAGATAGGTACATTTAGTTTATAAGTACGAGAGAGGCCTAAAATATTAAACAACTTAACTATGTTTAATGAAAAGGGAAAATCTGAGTTTGTGATTTGTGCTTTAGAGGAAAAGAAGTATCTGAGCACAAAAGCTACCCTTTCTCTTCTCTCCCTTTTCTGGTTACAGCAAGATTAATCAGCAGGACGTCTTAAATTTGAAGGATTCTTTTCAAGAGTTATGTACTGAATAGGTAGTTCTCAGATAAGCCCATCATCAAATAGCTTTGGTAACAATTTACTATAAAGTAGTAATGAATTAATTCCAGGCAGTAGGCAGATTATTTTATTAGAAATTTTAGTACTTGACCTCTTGTACCTAGAAAAATCCACGCCCTAGTTTACATACTTTCTGACTACTAAGAGAATTAAGCTAATTACTCAATGTAGGAAAAGGAATAATTGCAGTAAATATTTATACTCCTCACAGTATTGTTTCTACTTGAAAATGATACTCTGAAGAAAACCTCTTGAGATCCAGGCCCTTATCAATGAAAACCATACATGTTGGCTCAGTTATTCTCAACTTTTATAAGCACCAAAATTATAAATATCTATATCATAGTTGTCTACTTCTGAGAATTTTGTGATTAAGAAAATAAAATTATCATGGGAGTTCCCTTCGTGGCTCAGTGGTTAACGAATCCGACTAGGAACCATGAGGTTGTGGGTTTGATCCCTGGCCTTGCTCAGTGGGTTAAGGATCCGGCGTTGCCGTGAGCTGTGGTGTAGGTTGCAGATGCGGCTCGGATCCCGCGTTGCTGTGGCTGTGGCGAAGGCCGGCGGCTACAGCTCCTGTTAGGCCCCTAACCTGGCAACCTCCATATGCCGCGGGTGTGGCTCCACATAAAGGCAAAAAGACAAAAAAAAAAAAAAGAGAGAGAAAATAAAATTATCAAAAATTGTCAGAGGAGTTCCCTTTGTGGCTCAGTGGTTAACGAATCCGACTAAGAACCATGAGGTTGCGGTGTTCGATCCCTGGCCTTGCTCAGTGGGTTAAGGATCCGGCGTTGCCGTGAGCTGTGGTGTAGGTTGCAGACGCGGCTCAGATCCCGCATTGCTGTGGCTGTGGCGAAGGCCGGCAGCTACAGCTCCTGTTAGGCCCCTAACCTGGCAACCTCCATATGCCGCAGGTGTGGCTCCACATAAAGGCAAAAAGACAAAAAAAAAAAAAATTGTCAGAAATTTGAAAAATTCATTAAAATGTATGTATACTTTAGTCATCATTTCCAATCTCTGTAAGTTCAGCTAATATGTAATATTCACTTGGGTTTATGATCTCCTTTTCAACAAATCTGGGATCTGGCCAATTTGTTGAAAATTACTATGTTAACACATTTATTTGTTCTTATTAGAATAAGTGTGCTTTGTGAGAATTTGAATGTGACACCCAACTGTGAACAGGGTTTTACCTTTTTTTCATAAGGAATAACAATATGACTTAGAATTCCATTTAACAGAAATACAGGTTTGTATTTCTGCACAGGTCCCTAAAATATCAATTAAAATATTGTTTTACTTACCCATCATGTTGTACAAGCTCTGGGGGGCAAACTGCCTTGGCATTTTCTGAATTGCTTCCTTGTATACACTAAGGGCATCCTAATTTAAGAAACAGAAAAAGAGATAAAGTACAGGGCTATTCACTGAAAATAAAATGACAACATCCTTCCAAAATTAAAATCTTCCATTGCTCTTTCTAAATGGCACATTAGAGGAAAATAATTGAGCTGTCCTTTGATATCATAGTACATCAATTTCATGAATAAAAATATTCAACCCAGTCAGTGAAGAAGGTCATCTAAAAAATTACTTTAACAAGGAGTTGAATGTTTCCAATGTTTCTTTTTTTCCTTTTTCGGCCTCACCCGCAGAACATAGAAGTTCCCAGGCCAGGGATCAAATCCAAGCCATAGCTGCTACCCACACCACAGATGCAATAATGTGGGATCCTTAACCAACTGTGCCAGAACAGGAATTCCTCTAAAGCTCTTTCAATATAAATTTTCAGTTCACATAGATTATACAATAAAAATAACTAGAAAAAGTCATATTTAGAAGTCATCCATAGTCATCTAAAAGACCTAGTCACTTCAAGTCAGGCAATCAAGCAGAATCTAAATGATATATCAACTAAACAACCCTGTAGCTACTGAGACCTACTGAGATCATGAAATGAAATTATTTTTAAAGTTGTATATTTACCATTATATTTCAGTCTTAATATATCATGTAAGTGTATGTGGGGATGTGGTTGAGCCAGGGGAAGCAATACTGAACAGAAGAGAAGAAATCCACACAGACAGGGCTTACATGAGAAACAGGGAAGACAGAATTGGGCACACCTCCCAACTTTCCACACAAGATCCTGTCTCCATCACTTCCCCCTCTTCCCAATTCAGCAAACAATACAATTAATTTTCATTGTGTTATTGTTTTTAAACAGAATTTTAAAAAATGGGTAGGGCTTACATCCAAACACTTAATATACAGATTATGATAATGCATTTTTTTAATATTAAATAATTAATAGAGGCGCAGCGGAAACAAATCCGGCTAGTCTCCATGAGGATGCAGGTTCTATCCCTGGCCTCGATCAGTGGGTTAAGGATCTGGCATTGCCGTGAGCTGTGGTGTAGACTGCAGACATGGCTTGCATGTGGCTTTGCTGTGGCTGTGGCTGTGGCATAGGCTGGCAGCTGTAGCTCTGATTTCACCCCTAGCCTGGGAACCTCCATATGCCACGAGTGCAGCCCTAAAAAATAAAGGAAAACATTCAAAAATAATACAAAACAAAAAAACATTGGCTAGTGATAACAATAATAATGTGTCTTGAATCATAAAATCACAGAGGCAGTAAGCAAATTCGCTTGAGAAGCAAGGTATGTTAATTCCCTTTCATGAGAAGTCATAGTTACTCTGAGTAATTCACAGTGAAGACATCTTTTATTTTGTTTAAGCAGAGGTTTCCCCCTCCCCAAAGAATTTTGCCATAAAACTCTTTTAAAATAAACACCTATTAGCTTCTTAAATGACCAGTGTCCTGACAATGGGATCACAGGTAGGAAACGTGGACACTGGATCAGAACCAAGGGGAAGGAATAGGGCAGAGGGGCTCTGGCCTGACCTCATAATGTCCCTGCTCATGATAGAGCTTCCCCAGGTTGTAGAGACAGCTGGTGACAGAGCTTTTATGGGCATGAGGATCCTTTAGATTTTCGTCAGGGATCTCAGAACACTTCAGGAACGTGCGTCGGGCTTCTTCTGTCTTTCCTTGGTTCATTAGAATAATACCGGTGTTTAAATATGCAGCTGAGGGGGAAAAAGTGGAAATAGGAATGTGAGAAGACAATGTTCACTGTGAAATCAATAAAGTTATCTTTACTTCAATTTAGTTTTGTTGTGTTATTACTGATTTTAAAAGAAAACAAAGAAAAAAAAAACACCTAGGGAACAAATAGACAAAAGAATCACAAAGTAGTAAGAAGTACACATGTCACTGAAAAGCAGATGTCATAGTTTCGGCCTTCTAGGAGCTTAGAATATTTTGAACTTACAATCTAGATGAATAAAAGTTATATTTATCTTAATATATGAAAATGCTAAAGAGACAACAAAGCATTAAAATTGAGAGATGTAATTGTTAAACTCATAATTTGATTTTCAAGTATTCAGAAACAAAAGTACCATGTTTTTTAATCTGTGAGGCTGTTAGTCACAATTTTCATGGAGAAAGAAAGAAAGAGGAAGGGAGAAGGTGGGGGAGAGAGAGAGGAAGGGAGGAAGGGAGGGAGGGAGGAAGGAAGGAAGGGAGGGAGGGAGGGAGGGAGGAAGGAAGAAAAAATATTTTAAAAGGACTTAAGCATTACTTACAAGCCAGTGTAGGCCTGCTCCCGATCGCCAATTTATAATAATGAAGTGCTTCTGCAAACCTGCTGTTCTCCTGGAGAAGTAACCCTCTGCACGAGGAAAATAGAAATTTGGAGATACGACTGCATTACTAAAAACCAGAAATTTTCATTTTAAATTTCAAAAACAAAAAGGTTAACAGGGCCATAAAAATGACCTGGTACTTTAAAAACAAATTCCAAATAGAAGGAAAGGATTCCTCAGGAGAGAAAATACTAGAGAGGTATCAGCTGCATTTATATTGCATTAGAAAGTATTACAAAGTATTTTTTTAAAACCCTTTACCTGCCACTGAACTTTCCCCTTTCCAGCAGACTTCTCTCCCACTAGAATTAAAAACCACCTGGATTTCTCCTTGGAATATGCAGGTTTTTTTTTTTTTAATCACTGCAGAAAGGTAACTTGTCTAAGGGTGTGACATATATATATATACATTTAAACATGAGCCATATTGCTTGGGAAATATTGGTCCATGACTACTTGAAAGGCAAAAGGTAATCTGGGTCAATAGGAGAAAGTCAGAATTTAATCAGATGCCATCACAGAACAAAGACTGAAGATCATCCACATTGTTATTTCCTTATAATGTGGATTTGATCAAATAAGCTTGCTTTTTAGAGTACTGTGCAAATTTCAGATCACCAACTATTGTGGGACAAGATTTATTTATAGACCCTCAGACTCCATGGGCCTTCCTAGGAGGCTCCTTCAGCAGTGCATGGCCACAGGGATTATTCCAGCATTCCCAGGCCCTGCCCTTGTGACCTAATCCATTATAAGCACGTCTATGAAAATATAGTGTCAAGGAACTGAATGAAGTTCTAAGAGCTCTCTGTTCTCTGTCATCAGCAAGTGTCTTACAGACATTTGGCACCTTTCTTGGACCTGAGTAACTGTTGTCATCAACCTCAGACTGCAGATTCCACTTGCCAGCTCCTGAAGCCTTTGGAAGACCGGTAAAACCAAGATTTGCAAAATGAGAAGCCTACTGATAAGAACCTATCATTTTGTAGAGCATTTTACAATACACAGCCTATTACTAATGGGCATGATTGAAAAATGATGCAGTAAATCATTTTGAAATTAAATTTGCTCACTTTTGTCATTAACATGTATTAATCTCATTATTTCTATTATTTGTTCAAAGAGCCATTTCAATAGATGAAACCATACCTAAACATAGTAGCACTTACATATATACAGAAATATACATTTCTACAAAAAATTTTGAGCAACAATTTGATTATGAAATGGATGTACTTTGCTGTTAAGTGTACTTTTCAGCTGCCTGGAACAAAGAACAAAGCTTCCCGCAATATTCAAGAGTCTGTGAACATATTCAATTGCCTTTAAAAGCAAGTAAAACTGATAAAGAGAAAGAACACTCACATGCTTTCCAAAAAAGGAATTATGTTGTTTATAAAAATAATACTGAAAAAATGCTCTCCAGTTAAATAAGCTCATATATATTACCTAATTTCAGAAATTATGTATAACTTTTTTTTTTTGGTCTTTTTAGGGCTGCACGCACAGCATATGGAGGTTCCCATACTAAGGATCAAATCAAAGATGCAGCTGCCAGCCTACCCCACAGCCACAGCAACACTGGATCCAAGCCATATCTGTGTTCTACACCACAACTCATGGCAACACTGGATCCTTAACACACTGAGTGAGACCAGGGACTGAACCTGCATCCTCATGGATTCCAGTCAGATTTGTTTCCCATGAGCCACAACAGGAATGCCCAATTATGTGCAACTTTAATGGCCTTTATCAATTTCCTTTGAGGTTCTGATAAAGAGATGTTTCTTCTGTGGTACAGAGCTAATGTCATTAGAGGAAAAAGTCATCTTAGTCTTTCTAATTTGTCTAGGAATTAAAATCCTTCCATGAGCCCCTCTTTATCCAATATCTTCAATCCTTTTCCCCCTTGCAATCTCCTTTTCCTTAAGACCACAAAACTGTTTGTGTGCCTCTTTGCGCAGACAGGAAGATAAAGTCCCACTGCCTTATCATTCCTGCATCCACTTCTTAACTGCTTCTTACCATCATTCTTCCCTTCAAAGTCAGATTTCCTTTGTCCAAAGTCAGAAGGGTTAGTGGTGTATTATATTCAAAGATACAAATCCTATTTACCCTTAAATCCGGTTTATGCTTTTTCACAGAATTCCACAGAAATGTCAAAATCAAATTTCTGCTAATTATCAAAAACCCCCAAACTAGTATGATTATATGAACCACCTACTCAACTGCAGCACTTGTGACTAGTAAACCCATTTTCCCTTCTGAAACCCTCTCTGCATTTCCTTGGCTTTTGGGAAAACACTCTTCCCTAGGTTTCTATCTCTGGAAACCTAGACAAGAATCCATCTTTCAGAGAATGAAAAAAAGTGTATCTTTATTTATAAATACCTTTAAAAGAAGTTGCTATTTCATAGGACATTGTCTTTTTCTCCTTTTCTTGATAAATACGGTCTCTGCATGACAACATGACTACATGCAGCTCATGTTCTCAGTTCTAAAATAGTGATCTCTCTCTGACATCCAGGTCTATTGAAAATTCAACAACTTACTGAGCCATGTCAATCTAGGTGCTTGCTGGAATTTCAAAATCAACACACCCCAAAACGGAAAGCAGTATCTCCACTCAAAATTAAATAAAAAGACTAATGAAATAGATTTGTTAAAAAAGGGGGAAAAAAAAACTTTCCTCAACAATCAGCACCATCATTCACGTCAATTGCTAAAATCAGAAACTTGGTTATCACTTTTTACTGTTCACTTACCCTTATAATTCCAGGTTTAAAAAAGTCTCCATAGCCTATCAATTCTTATTTTCTGAGACCCTTCACTCTGGCCCCTCAAGGTTTACTTTTATGGCTCTGGCAGAGACCTTTTTATCTTTTCTGTCACCTAAATAACTGCAATTGCCCACTAATTACTCTCTGCATAATTACATTTCTAAAGGGCAAAGATACTGTTAGGCTAGACAGAAAGAACATGAGGGGATGAGCACTTTGACAATGAGCCTAAGCCCATAAACCTTGAACATGATGTATTCACCCTCATGGGCTCCCCACTACTGATGTATTACAGTCCCGTTATTTTCCAGCTCATAAAATACAGCATGATAATCACACCTAGACAATCCTGTCCAGCCTGCCCCGTTCTAGTCACACAGAATGGTGTGATAGCCAAGCCTCCAGGATTAAAAATAAAGTGGCTCTTTGAGTTAGCATTATCCTCTGCATCATCTGAATAAAGTTATCAATGGAATGAGTCCAAGTTAGATGGTTACTGTGACTGATTTCTCACTGCTAAGGATTTAATTGAACATCAACTATGTCCTAGTATGCATGCTGCAAATGTGAACAAGACAGATGCACTTGCCTGTGGTTGCACAATCTATTGAGGGAGCCAAATGAGAAAATATATGGTGTGGTAAAAATTACTGTTATAAGAGAGAGGAACAACATCACGCTAGCTCAGGAATGGACAAAGGAACGTTCACAGAGCCCAAGTGACACTGGCAGAGGCTTGCAAGTAAGCAGCAGTTAGCCAGGAGTAAAAAGTGTTATTATCAGCCCCATGTTACACAAGAAGAAAGAGAGGTCTACAGAGAATTTATTAACTAGCTCTTGGTCTTACGATTAATAAGAAGGCAAAGCCAGTACTGGAACACAGTTTCTTTGATCCTAAACCACACCCTCTTTCTAAAAGAAAAAAAAGAAAGAGAGAAGATAATTCTAGATGTATGTGTACTAGGTTATGTTTCCCTTTGCTTTAAAACTCTCCAGATTTTGTATAAACTTGAACTGATGCTCTGAAAGGAATCAAAATGCCATTTTGGCAATTCAGGATGAATTTGGGTCAGTTCCAGCAGTGTAACAAGAAGCCTCTGTTACTGCTGTTTTCCACATTTATAGAACCTGTTCTTTATTATACTGAAGATTTGATAGAAAGATAGAAACTCTTCACATTATAATAGTTCTGGTGGTAATAATAACAATAGTGTGGTAATAATAACAACAGTAATAATAATAACAACAGCAGCTAAATTTACTGGGCACTTACAATGTTATAGTTACATATATTACTTTATATTTATATTTATATATATTAGCTTAATTATTACTCATCATTAATCTTATGAAGTAGGTTACAACTAATAGCCGCATTATATCGATATGAACCTGGGGCAAGATAAAGTTCAGGAACACACTGAAGGACACATAACTAGCAAGAACTGTGCTACAAGCCAAGTCCAACAGTCCAATTATGAAGGAGGATCTGTGTTTTAATAGAGCAGTCATACCAAAGTCTTTTCCACAGCCTTCAAAACTGATGACACAGTTTATATGCTGATTATGTCTATAAAATCTTCTGGTTTCTATGTGCATTAAAAACAATACATTTTAATCTAGCATCAAGCCAGAATCTAATAAATCATTTTATTCATATCATGTGAAGTTGATTTGCAATTAAGTTTTATATATTGGAGTTCCCATCGCGGCTCAGTGGTTAACGAATTCGACTAGGAACCATGAGGTTGCGGGTTCGATCCCTGGCCTTGCTCAGTGACTTAAGGATTTGGCGTTGCCATGAGCTGTGGTGTAGGTTGCAGACGTGACTCGGGTCCTGCGTTGCTGTGGCTGTGGCGAAGGCTGGCAGCTACAGCTCCTATTAGACCCCTAGCCTGGGAACCTCCATATGCCACAAGTGCAGCCCTAGATAAGGCAAAAAGACAAAAAAAAAGTTTTATATATTACTGTGAAGTTAAAGTGTTTTGGGGGGGAATTGAAAAAAAAGTTACTGATTTCTAAATAATAAGTCGTGGGTTTACATTTATGTATCTCTGGGTAGGTGGATATATTATAATGCATTTTAACAGACTGAAATATTTTACTTCTCATAGTTCTCCCCCACTGATTTATCTTTCAGAACCACAATCACTGAAATTAAGCAACTAGTGAAGAATGCAAATTGGGGAAACAGAAAGAATAAATATTTGTCATAGTCAAAGGAAGAAAACGCATCTGGATATACAAAGTGCTATATCCACTCTAGAACTTAAATTTAAAAGACCACTTCAAGAAAAAAGAAAAAAAAGACAAAATGCCCACCCTTAAATATTTTCAGCTTTTTAAAAAAACTTGATTTTGATAATGTACTGGAAATTACCCGTGTGTAAAATTTCTCTTTCTTGCGACAGTTTTGCCCATCTTTACCCTAGTCTCCCCTAACAACCCTGTCTTTGTCTAATACATCACAGTTTGAAAAAAATCACAGTACTCTAGACACTTGATAAATGAAAACCAGTCAATTCCATGGTAACAGTGGATTGGACAGAGTTAAATGCAAACATCAAGTGTAAATACCTTTATAAATCTCAGCTGATTCTAAATACTGACAGAGACAGAAAGGGAACTTTTTTTTTTTTTAAGGACAGTGATTCTCAACCAGGGGTGACTGTGTCTCCTAAGGGACACTGGGTAATGTTTGGAGACCTTTATGATTGTCACAACTGGGTGGAGGCTATTGGCAGCTAGTGGGTAGGGATCTGGTATGTCATCAAATGCAGAAACATGATAGAAGACAGAGGACACCCCCCCACACACACACCGAAGCAAAGACTTATACGGCCCCAAATGTCAACAAAGCTGAGGTTAAGAAACCACATTTCCCGTTTCCCATGTACAAACTGCAACACATTATTTCAGAAAATAAGGTCCTCAGGTCCTTATGAACTATGAACTATGTAAAGAAGACAGAAGGTAAAAATGTAAACTACAGGAAATAAATTGTTTTTTCTATAAAAATCTAATCTATCATGATTTCAACTGACTTTTCATTTCAAAAGGCAAAAAAATAAATTTTCTAAAAATTTGTTTTAAAAAGCATGTCCTTCCCCATCTCTGTCAGTACAGCTAAACAAAATGTCAGTGGCTCTTTGTAGAAAACATACACACCTTCAAGTAAAGCTACCTTGTGCCTCAGGTTCAAACGAAGGTCTTTAAAAATGGTTGAAATCTGCCATATTTAAAAGCTGGTATTAATAAAGCTCATCAGCAGAAGAAAAGTACACTTTTCAAGAACATGTATTGCAGTAACCAAGCAGATGTTTATGCAGAACATGAGTGAAACAGGATGTGGTTTACCCACCACTGAACTTTCCCCTGTACCTTTAAAACTAGGGAAATAGTAAAGGACAATAGCTTTTTTTTTTTTAAGTTCATTACGGCATAATTTGTGATACTCTTACATCTACTAAACACTGAAAAGAAGATCTCCAAACAAATAGATAAATATTTTTGGAATGAATTATCTCATGGTGAAGACAGATAAGCAAACATTGATGATACAGCGTAATGAAGCATAAAGGGTTCTGGGGCGCCCACAGAAAGGACACATTTCCACAATCACAGGTCAGGTGAGGTTCCTAGAGAAGGCAAACAAACAGGGAACAGAGTTCCAGACAGATCGAGCCACCACACACAAGAAAATTCAAAGTTACAAAGGATGGCATTTTAATCTACCGATAGCAATAATGAAAATTAAATGACAATGCATGTAGGAAGCCTTCTGGAAATTGAAAAGCTAAGACAACTTAAAATTAAGATATTATTGAGAATGCTTCGGTAATAAGTAGTTTGGCTATTCCCTGGGCAAAAATTCTTAGTCATCAAAATAAATCAGATAGCTTAATGGTTACAGGCAATGGTTCACAAAATAATTTATAATCCCTAAGGTGCAATTTCTAACAAAAACATCGCGTTCATCTTACATTGACTTCTTTTTCCTGAATTTTATTTTGTTTGATTATCCTTTAATACATGTAAGTACTTTGAAACTAATATTTCTTTCTTCAGTGATAAAATATGATATATTTTAGATGTTTAATTTTTTTCCTAAAGTAGTTATGCCTTTGAAAATTCCCAGCTGAAATTAATTATCATTGGCTTGGCATATTTGAACTTTGCATTAATCTAAACTTCTTAATCAAATTTGTTAATTTAGCTAATGACTCTAATAACGAGATTTTATGTAATTTAATTGTGAAATGGCATTACAGTTGTATTTCTTCTGATTTTCCAAGATTTATGCTTAATTTTAGGCTATATTTGTAATAAAATATTTAGAAAAATAGATTGTAAATCTCCATTATCAAATGGAAGTGATAATTAATAGCAAATTCAAATGTCAAATTCATAATAAATGCCCTCAAATATTGCTTGATTAAACAGATACCAGGCAAAAGTCTCAAATGACTATATCAGCAGTAAATGCAATGAAACTCAAAGTCCTTTTCAAAAACAGAAACTGTAAATAAAATGAGTGAATTACTACTAGTTGAATCAATTGCAGCAATGCCAAGGTTTAGAGTGACACAAGAGCTCAGAAATTAAGTACCTAATATATATCAGCCACTTAATACTTAAAAAGAATCATGGTCAATCAGGACTGCAGTCTTGGTCACGTGACCAAATTCTGTCCAATGAGATGAATGCAGAGTAGCACAAGCATCTCTAAGTCCATGAAGAGGAGGGAGCAAGTTTTCCTTAACTGTTCTTCTAACTGGAAATTGAAGCTCTGTTCTGAGGACAGCAGAGAGCAAAATGAAAGGAGTCCAGCTAACTGAGACCTTTATGAAATTTTCCTGTGAGACTGGGACTGTACACGTCTGGACTTTTCTGGGCAGAGAATACAATTTTAACTAGTTTAAACTAATGTTATTTCTGATGTCTTATCACTTACCAACCAACCTCTTCCCTAGTGATAAAAAAGCACATGCATTGTTTTGTTTTGCTTCCTTTTGTTCATTTTTTTTTAAAACTACATAAGACCATAAAATATGTAATAGTAAGCATGGCTCTTATAGAGAATTTTAAGCAAAACTTCTTTTAATTATATTTGAATGAATACAAAGTATGAGATGTCTGGTTTTGAGTGATAACCAGATGAGGCAATTGCCAGGTGTGAAATTTGCAATGAAAACTAAATAATTTAAGAGTGTAACAGATGCATGAAATTGGAACTCAAATTAAACACCTAGACATCAGAATGGTCAGAGTTATCACTCTTTGCCCAAATGAGTAATGATGTTAGTATAATTCCTTTTTTCTTCTTTGTCTTTTTGCCTTATTAGGGCTGTACCTGTGGCATATGGAGGTTCCCAGACTAGGGGTCTAACAGGAGCTGCAGCTGCCGGACTACATCACTGCCACAGCAACGCCAGATCCCAGCCGCGTCTGCAACCTACACCACAGCTCACGGCAACGCCGGATCCTTAACCCACTGAGCAAGGCCAGGGATCAAACCTGCAACCTCATGGTTCCTAGTCGCATTCGTTAACCACTGAGCCATGATGGGAACTCCAGATGTTAGTATAATTCTTTATACAAGTATTTTAATTAATCCCCTCAATCCCCAAATAACTGGGAAGAAGGAGATTCACAGGAATTATCAAGTGAAATAGAATTAGGTAGGGTTTTCATCTCAGAAAACAGATTCAGTAAGATAAAGGTGATTGAATTTGAGCTCTACAGGAGATACCAGAAAAAGTTACACAAATTTTCTCATCTCACATGGCACTTCTGCTGCTTTCAGGTCACTCTCAGATAGTAGACTTTGCATTTGAAGACCAAGAAAAAGAATTTTCTCTACTCATATTTTTTTCCTCAAATTGTAAACTCAACTTTACTTTTCTCTTTTTTTAAAAAAATTAAACTATTTCAATTTATTAGGGAAAATAACATTTTTATAAAGATAGTTTTGGGTAGAAAAGCAGTAAGAATGGAAGAGAATGCAAATAGTTAACTTTTTTCTTAAAACACACGACTTCAATTTGTTAGAAGAGTAATATGTGTGCTACAAAAACCATAATTTAATTGGATACTTATTTTAAACTACTGCTAAGTTATTATACATGATTATCATATACTGTATGTACTGTGAGTAAAATAAAAATAGGTCATTTCTTGAAAAGGTTAAATTCCACTGGGAAGGGTAATGAGTAAGTTTTTTCCCCATTTTGTAATTTTATTGCATGAGGAAGAGTAGAAATAGAGATGGAGAAAAAGACAACAACCATGGGACATAAGCTAGACAGATATGTGCTTATGATTCTATTCTATTCTATGTGATTCTCCCTAAAGCTGAAAACTGTTTCCCTGGGTTACATTTCTAAGTGTCACAGAACTGACACGTTAAGCTCCCTCTCTGGTATCTTTCTTTTGACACAAACATTTGTTCTAAATTGAATTTTGTTTAGACTTTGACAACTGAATAAAGTACAATAATGACACCTTATTTCAAAAAAGATGATTTTTTTAACCTATCAAATATGGGGCAGCCAATCAAAAAATTGTTTTTATATTTCCAATGCAATACTAAAAACTTTATCAATAAATAGGAGGAAAAGTAAACAAGCTATATCTTTTTAATTTTTAATTTTAAAAATAGTTTTTCCTTAGGGTCTAAAGAAAGAGAAATATATTCTCACTGTAGTACATGCATGAAAAATAGGTGAAGACAGTTAGATAGCACATTTATTCCAAAGTTAGAGTGAGAACTTGGACTATGACATTTAAATACGCCTTTATCCTATATAAGTCCATTTCCACTCTTTAAAAAGTCCTGAACAAAATGCTTCATGGTTATTATCTTGTGTAATTCTCTCAATATACCTATAAAGGTATAATTCCTATTTTACCAATAAGGAGCCCACAAATCAGAACGGTTACTCCAACACACATAGCTAATTATTGGTAGATCTGGGACTCACAGACTACATTGTACATTAATATATGCATAATTCATTTAATACCTGACTTCTGAATATATAATTAAGGTTATACTTCCCTCTACATGTCATACATTAATAAAAGGTGTGAATATATTTTCCTAGTTAAAAAACAGTACTTAATAGGAAGAAAGAGAATGAATAGTAGATGGCTTTATGATAGTGTTTTCCACATTATTTCCTCTCACCCTTAAAATATGCAATTTAAAATATTATTCATCTTTTCAGTTTAGAGACATGAAAACATCCCAGTGAGAAGTTAAACAACTTGTCCATGATAACACGATTGGAAAGTCTCAAGATAAGACTCAAATTCAGAACTGCCAGGCCTCAAATCATACTGCTTTGCATGACCTCATGTTGTTCCATTGGGAATATGTGCCTGTTCTTGGTTTAAAGATTAACAATTGCCATCTCTTTCCTGCTCATATACCCAGTGCTCTTCATTTTTTACCAACTTTCTCTTCTACCTTTCCATGTTAATACATGACCACTCCAGTATATAAACATCTTGGATTTGCTTCAAAGGTGGATAAAATACAGCCTCCAATGCCAATCAACCTCACCAAGAAATGCATCATAGCCAATACACTTGATGGATAGCTAATTTTAGGTATCAATTGCACTGGGTGGTAGGGTGCCCAGAGTAGTGGTTAAACATTATTTCTGAGCGTGTCTGTGAGGATTTTTCAGGAAGATTAGCATTGTAGTCAGCAGACAGAGTAAAGCAAACTGCCTCTCCCATTGTGGGTGGGCCTCATGCAATTTGTTGAGGATTTGAATAGAACAAAAAAGAGAATGGGGAGATTTCTTTCTCTCTGCTTGAGCTGGGACACTGATCTGCCTTCAGACCACCCGGCTGTCAGGCTTAGAGACCAGACTGGAGTTTAAACCAGGCCCTCAGACATTTGAACCACACCACCATCCTTCCTGGGTATCCAGCTTGCAAAGGGCAGATGGTGGGACCTCTCAACCTTCATAATTGCATGAATCAGTGCCTTATAATAAATCTCTTTATTATATATGTATACCATTGGATCTGTTTCTTTGGCGACTCTGATGAATACAACTCATAAAGGAGTTTCTTTCCTTGAGTTATTCTTGTGCTCAGAACGCATGTCTCTCAATGGAGATGTTTACCAGTAAGGGTAAGCAATACTACCACAAAAGCATAACTGTGAACAGTTAGAAGCAGAAAAAATCAACAAACTCTTTAGCTTTTACTATTATAAAGTTATATCAACTTTCCAGGCTTTTTATTTAGTCCCGCTACAATACTAGGTGATATCAGAACACAATTTTGCGATGAAGAATACTGTTTAAGGAGTTCCAGTCACGGCTCAGTGGTAAACAAACCCAACTAGCATCCAAGAGGACACTGGTTCAATCCCTGGGCTCGCTTAGTGGGTTAAGGATCTGGTGCTGCCGTAAGCTGTTGTGTAGGTCGCAGATGTGGTTCAGATCCCGCGTTGCTGTGGCTGTGGTGTAGGCTGGTGGCTACAGCTCTGAACAGATCCCTAGCCTGGGAACCTCCATATGCCATGGGTGAGACCCTAAAAAGGAAAAAAAGAATACTATTTAAGCAATGTGACCAAGCGCAGGACCAACAAATGGGAGATTTGGATCCAAGCCTGTTTAATGCCAAAACCCATGCTCTTTAGTATTTCACAAAGATGCCTCCATGGTGCAAAGGTCTTAGTCAAATTTTTTTTAAAAAAACAAAAATTTTCCCTCTTTCCCACTCCTTTCTTTCCCATGCAAACAAATACTATTCAGGTAGTTCTATACATATTTTCTAAAATCACAGTCAAATCTCTTTCAAATATTTCCTCATCCTTTAACAGCATTTTGTGATTTAAAACAAATCAAGAACTAACATATACCTAACATAAATTAAAGGTATTAACTACCAATGACTGAACTGTAAACCTACTTGTTTTAAACAGATTTGTTATTTATTTTTTGCTATTTACAAGGGTTATGCCCTATGGATGACTAATTATTATGTCATATTTTGAAGGAGGAACATTTATCATTTGGACAGTGTACAATCACTATAGAGGGAGTCCAAGCTGGGATATAGGTGTGGGCCAAAGCCTGACCTGCTCAGCAAAAGTCAATGCAATTAGACTCTTGATTTGTTCATTCATTCAAAATAATCCTTGCAAGTGCCATTATAGAGATACAGCGACTTGCAGAAAAGGGAGGGAATTTAAAAAGCAGGAACAAAGTTGTACTTTGTACATGTAACATAGGGTACCATGATCTACTATGATGCACTGTGCAAGTCCACAGCAAGGAAATCTAACTGACACTAGTTTGTTCAGACACCAGGAAAAAAAAAAAAAGCGAATATTTGTGAATTCCCCAGGAATCAACACACTCAAAAAAATATTACCAAAAAAAAAAAAAAAAAAAAAACTTCAGGGCCTGATTCCATTATAGATATGGTTATAATTTGGGTTAAGGATGTTCCCATGGGCACACAGTGATTTAGTGCAATGTACTCACTTTAAATATAAATGTTCAACAAAGTGGGTGTTTTTCCTTGTCCATTCACAGCAGGGCTCTAACAAAAGTCTGCTGTTGAGCAATAAATTATGAAAGAGGAAAAGGTATCATGTATCTCACAGACCAGCAGGAATAGGTGTTAGGTCATACCAGCAGTTTCTAACTTAAGAACAAGCAAGAGGAGTTCCAAAAATTAAAAGTCTGAGCCTATCTCTATTGGCTTGGAATAGATTGTATACCCCAAAACAATTCACTCACAGGCTTACCCTGAAGTACTTGAATGGAAAGAAAACACCATTTATAACAATGTTCCTAAAACTGCCCTTGCAGGTTTAATTTTGGTGCTGAGAAGGGATGTTCCTTTACCCAACTCAAGGGTCGAGAGCAAGGAGTTACCATTTACGGGTCACAGCACTGGGGAGAGGAAGCAAATTAGTGTCTGGAGACAAGGAAAAGCAGCTGGAGGGGCTCCAAAAGAAGAGAATGGAATGATGGAAGGTTGGGGATTGAGGTGATCAATGAAGAGAAAATCTGCGAATACTTTCAGCATCCTTTTCTTTTTATTTTCTTATCTTTTCTGTTCACGCCACCTTCATATTTTACAAAGGTACTGGCCTTGCCAACAGAACCTTCTCATCTCTGAATGCTTCCCATGACTTTTTTTAGTATAAAATTTAGAAACTGGCCAGCTCATTCATCTTGATATCACTTGTTGCTTTTGATGAAAGTTTCACACTTTTCTCCAAACTCTAAGTTTCAGGAGACTGAATACTCATCCCAGCTTGGCATCCACCCCTAAATCTTGTCTTTGAAGACTTAGAGCTTTTTCCCTAAAGATTTCTACTATAAATAGACAAAGATACAGGGGACATGGACACACACACACACACACACACACACACACACTCCTTAAAATCAACAAAACAGACTATTCATAGAATAGAGATGGTGTTAAATATTGGACTTCCTGGAGCTCTCTTGTGGCTCAGCAGGTTAAGGATTTGGTAGTTGTCACTGCAGCAGCTCAGTTCACTGCTGTGGCGCAGGTTCAGTCCCTGGCCTGGGAACTTCCACATGCCATGGGTATGGTCAAAAAACCCCACAAAACCAAAAACAGATTATACTTCCTTCAGACTTCAGACTTCAGGACAGCTCAGATTATTCCCCTAAACTGGAATTTCTGTTCTGTAAAAAAGTGCCTGCCGGTCAGTTTCTGAATCTGATGATAAGATGTGGTTACGATGACCAGATTGGATCTGGTTCTTCTTCTCCAGATGACTGGGAAGCATTTCATCACATCTTTGTCCTTATTATCAGAACAGCAGAATGGGGTCACTATTCCCTCTTACCTTGCATCCAACCCCCATCTATTTATCTACAACATCAAGGGTTCCTGGGGCAGAGTCGTAGAGGCACTATAACGGAAAGCAATGGAAGAGCACAGAAAAAGGACTTCCATCCTCGGTACTCCTTAATTTTACAGAGGTAAACAGGGATGAAGGAAGAAAGAAAAAGCAGGGAGGCAAGTCTCTAAAATCATCCAGGACACACCCTTCGCACACATAGAATTTACGGAAAATGGATGTACCTAAATCAAGAACAGCATGTATAAATACACATCCAACAAGTATTTATCAGGCTTGTGCTGTGAGCTCAGCACTATGCTAGGCTCTAAGGGTATATATACACACACATATATACATACACCCTATCCTCAGGGAGCTTACATGTCAGCAATATACAAAATAAGCTATACATTTATATTTATTTTAATATCACTATATATAGTTAAACAGGAAATTATAAGGTCTACTAGAAAGTGATAAATGTAATGCAAAAAAGGAAATTAAGAAAAGGAAAACAAGGGGTTCCCTCGTGGCTCAGCCGGGTTAAGGATCCAGTGTTGTCACTGCTGTGGCGCTGGTTACAGCTGTGGTGGGGGTTTGAGTTCTGGCCCCAGAACTTCCACATGCTGCTAGTGTGGCCAAAAAAAAAAAAAAAAAAAGACAAACAGAAAAAGCAGAACAGGAGTGTGAGAGCAGTGGAAGGGCTGCAGTTTAAACAGAACAGCTGGGAGGTCTCATGCAATTCTTTGGAGCAAAGAATTGAGAGAAGTGAGTAATATGAGATATAATTTAGCCATTGTAATAATTTAATATATTATTTATATGAATAACATATAAGAGCCAAATAAGCAGATGACAAGATATTAATTTTTAAAATTCATCATCTTAATATCCAAATGGCTTCCTTCAAACTTCAATTATACTTTAAGCAACTTCAACATATTAAGCAACTTCTGCAACACAAAGGCAAAATCAGTTAGGTTTTGTATAAGAGAAAAAGTAAATTAAATGCAAGACAGCACTACTATATTTCCTGGTGTGTCTGGGAAATATTTCTTAAGTCATAGTAATTGGAAATCTGCAGAGGACTGATTGGAACTCCACAAACAACAAATTTACGTCTGTTCATTTTTCTTCAGGAGCAGAGGAAAAAAGACACTTTTTTTTTTCATAACACAAAACCTGCTTCTGAGAAAACTGAAATTAATTTATTTGGAATTTAGCTGCATATCAACTTGCACTTTCTACATGAACATAATTTTAGAAACAACAACAACAAAAATGCTTCTGGCTATTTGAGCAACTTTTAAAGTTAAACTGAACAAAAGGCATTAAAACAGGATGTGATTATGAACTTCTGTTAAACCTCTATTATGGGCTTTCTATTACGTGACTTTAAATTTACCTATAGTGCTCTGGATAAAAAAGACTATAAAATTAAAGGCCATTTTAAAGAGATTTCAGAAAAATGTCTTTCATCATTTTTCCAACATGGAAAATAGTTTTAACTCTCTCTACACAGTTAATTTTGAATGAATATTTATACGTGGAAAAGCATGACCACACAGTGCCATTTTAAATCTACATTTGTAATAGAAAACCTATAACATAAATAAGCACAGGAATGATTTAATCTCTTTCTTTCCCTTGCCAGCCTCCAATTTCTAAAAGGATTCTGATTTCCCTCAATTTCACTTTGGGTTGCAGTGGGGAGGGCAAGGTTTAACAGTTAATTCCAGGAAGCAATCCTAGATACCAATACTACAATGTGTAGCTACCATCGTTATCAAAGAAATGAGTGTGAAATCATAACTGGTTTAATTCAATTCTATCCAAAAGCATTTGTTGGTACCAAGGAGGTGTCAAGGATTTCAGTATGTGCTAGAAATGAAGACAAAAGTAATTTACACCCCTAACCCCCAAGGAGCTCCTAGTGTGAATTTCGAATCTTTGGTCAATGTGTCCATGCATTTCACAGAATAAAATTATTCTCTAGTTTATTCTGCAGCTTTGTAATGGCAAAATGTTATCCTCCACTATATTCTAGAGACATGAATAACATTTCAAAGTTTATAGACCCATGATTGATGCCACTATTCTTTCCCCCCATAGGTACATAAACCTCATAGAAATATTTAACCACCCTATAAGTATGTGATCTTTGGCCATTTTCTCCCTTCTTACTACCCATCAGCTTCAATGGCAACAAAGACATCAGGCTTCTTTCCTTCTCCGTCAGCACATTTTATGGTTCTACTTTCTCCAAGCTTCTCAATAGTGGTATTTCCCAGGATTCCATCCATGGTCCTTCTTTCATTTATCCTCATACATATCACAAACACACACACACACACACACACACACATTATTTATACTCAATTTCAACTACATACTTAGATAATTACTCCAATATCTACATTCTCTACCTCAGAATGCTCTCATGAGCAGTATAAATACATTCTATTTGCCTAGAGAATGCTCAATAGTTGTCTGAAACTTAGACAAAATAGTACATTTTTTTCCCCAAACCACCTTGTTCATTTATCTTTCTAGTGTGACTCCTCTTACTTTTCTCTTTATTATTTTTTATTTTTCTCCAGGCTGAGTTAAGTCTCTGTCTGCCTTCTTATAATTAATAGTATCTTCTCTCTTAAATGAGATATTACTTTATTACTTAACATATTTTTAAATCCAAATTTCAAGCTACCTGAGGGCAGAAACTATGCCCTCTTTGTCAACTTATTCCCATCATCTAATATAATGCCTATCACTCTGAAGGCACTAATGTTTGAGGAATGAATTAATGGATGCGTATTTCCAATACACAAATTGACAAATGTGTTCATATCTATAGATGGCCTCAGAAATATAACCAGTATTTTTTTTGTTTTGTTTTGTTTTGCTTTTTAGGGCCATACCCACAGTATATGGAGGTTCCCAGGCTAAGGGTCAAATCGGAACTGTAGCTTCTGGCCTACACCAAGTAACAGCAACCCAGGATCCTAGCCACATCTGCAACCTGCACCACAGCTCATGGCAATGCTGGATCCTTAATCCAATGAGCAAGGCCAGGGTTCAAACCTTCATCCTCATGGATGCTAGTCAGATTCGTTAACCACTGTGCCACGACGGGAACTCCTATAACCAGTATTAACCAAACTTTATTATTGGTCATAGCAGGTTTGAAGTGCTAACCCATCTAACTATATTAAGACCACAACCTAATACAAAATGTAAAAGTGCATAAAAGAGCTATGGTATGACTTAGAAGGAAGGTCTATAAGTGGGGATTTACAGAGGAAACGCCGATAGTACTTATTCTAGTTCTTTCCAAAGTACGAGGAGCTTCAGCCAAGAGATTCCATAACATCAGCCTGTCTTAGACTAATGTCATTATAAATTAAGTAATGCAATACTCTTTACCCTGATGCTCTTATAAACTCAATGTAGACATGAGTAGACCCTGAGTCTCTCTAGTATCTGTGACTATACAGCGGAAGGAATCTTATGAAAATACTATTAGCACTGTGGAACTTTCTCACTCTTCTGTGTGTTTTGGTTACATAAGTAGATCTCACTGGAACCGATCACCCTAGGCACTTGAACTGATTCTTTTTTCCCTCAGACCACTTGTAAAAATTTACTGAATAGTTCAAGTGCTGTAAAATGATATTTTGAGTTACATACAACTTCTAATTTGAACTAAAAATCACATGGTGCTTTACACTCTAAAACTTACAATAAAAAATCTTTTATCTTCTGCCTTTTTTTTTATAATTGACCTGCAATGTATAATAGTTTAGCCTCTCCATTAAATCCTTTCTGACTTCCTCTTTATCATCCTGCAAATGTCCAGGTCATCACATGTTAATTTTCTTGCCTTAATCTCTTCTGACATCTTGACAAGACAGACTTGGCCAAATTTCTTGAGTGTAATATCATGGCCAAAACACAAGAATGGATAATTTAATGCTAAAATATTCCCAAGAATTTACATGCACAAATGCATACAAATGGTAGATGAAATCATTAGTCAAGTTTAGTTTGCCCTAATTTCAAATAATCATTAATTTTTACTTTTGAAAATACTCTCAATAAAGTTTTACTTTTATATCATTAGTTGACTTATTTGTCCTGTAGAGATTGTGAGTACGGCACAGTAAGTCTACAAATAAGAATTGAAAATTACTAAAAGACAAATTTAAATAATGTGTTTCTATAAACAAAAATCAGTTGTATCAAGCAGGAATTTAAAGGTACTATGACTATTTTAAGAACCTTGAAACATCATCACAGTTTTAATAAATCAGAATAGAAGTATATGCTTCAATACTGAGTATTTAATTTTTTTCTTAGTAAACAAATGAAAATATCAGAATTTGTTGTGCTGAAACATCCCTTGGCTGGTGACCTAGTTATGTACTATATCCATTATTTTCTCTTCCTAATTCTGAAAAACAATTTGTTTTCAATATGTTTGCAATAAAGAAAATATTTCAGGGTTGGTGGGAGAAAGGAAAAGAGAACTCAGTCTTGACACCAGATGCTATATTCCAGAATCTTTATCCCACATCAGTATGTATACAATTACCATGTTCTCTGTGAGGGAATTTTACTACTTTTATATTCTTTTAGACAGTTTCATAGATACATATAATGGAAAAAGTTGTGGCATAAATCAGTATGAAGAGTCAAATATATGAACATGGCCAGTAACATGAGATGGGAAAGTAATGGACTGGCTAGATGTAATGGGCAGGATGGGACTGTTGTCCAGCAAACTTGAAACTTGTTGATTTTTTTTCATTCCTTAGTATATCCATTAATCAGCTCATTTAGTAGTTTACTAATTCACTCATTAGCTTATTATTCAACATATCCATAGTTTAACTCACTTATTAGCTTATTAATTAGCATATACATAATTTAAAGCTGTGTTTGGCCCTGCATTTGGCTTGGTACTACATATAGGATTGTATCAAAACATCCCTAGCCTTAAAAAGATTACATTGTAATTAAGGGGGACATGGTAGCACATGTGCAAATATGATCCACATTAAAAAGAGCCAAGTATTAGTTGCTATGGTGACATTTGGGAGTGGTATCTACCTTATAACTCTTAAAATAGGAAAGGTATCAAGAAATCTTCCCAGGAAGTGTATAAGTATGTATAAGTATCAGCCCAGGCAAAAAGGATGGGGAGTAGGGTATAAAGAAGCTATAAGAGGAGAAAATAGTAGAGAATGTTGCAGGCAAAACAAATAGTATGTGCAGAGGCCTCCCAGTGAATAAGAATGTAACATATTTGGGAAAACTCCAAGAAAGAACTAAGATATATGATAGAGCAACAACAAAAACTTGGAATCAGGGTGTGTTTTTTTTTTTTTTTTTTTTTTTTTTTGTCTTTTTAGGGCTGCACCCACGACATTTGGAAATTCCCAGGCTAGGGGTCGAATCGGAGCTGTAGCCAGTTAGCCTACGCCACAGCCACAGCAACACAGGATCCGATCTGCATCTGCAACTTACACCACAGCTCATGGAAATGCCATATTTTTAACCCACTGAGCAAGGCTAGGGATCAAACCCGTGTTCTCATGGATGCTACTCGGGATTGTTAACCTCTGAGCCACTACAGAACTCCGGAATCAGGCATCTTTAGAAAAAATAAAATAAAATCTAAATAATGAGGAACAACCAGTTTAAAATATAATGAAGGAAGAAAAAGGATCTAATCATATTAGCAAACACACTTTTCTGAAAACATTAAGAATAAATCAATCTCAAATGTGAGACCTTTCTGAACCAAAATACAAAATTTTAAATATAGGAAATTTAAAAATTGAAATACATGTAGAAATCCATAGATCTAGAAGGGGAACTTCAAAAGTAGAACAAGGTCAGTTTACCTCACTTAACATCTAGTCACTGAAAAAGCAACTTAAAGCCCAAGTGGTCCTCTAATGCAATTTAATAAGGCTCTGATCAAGGTCATATTAGAGACAAAATATGTAGAAATAATCAAGAAGTGCTTGAAGACAAGTAACAAGGATGGGAAACTTGCCTTTTAAAATATAAAATTTACTGGAAGTTATAGAAAATAAAATAATTTGTTCTTTGTATGAGTTATCAAAGGACCAGGATAAAGCCCATAACAATGACCCCATGTTTACAAACAAACCTAGCCTAGATTCAAGCATTTGATAAATTATTATAGAGACATTAGTTTTCATTTTGTAAAAAAAAAACAAAAACTTTAATATAGAAATAATATATCTAAGGTAGACTAAAAGAAAAAAGCAAAATTATAAAAATATTCAAAGAATGTATAACAATTTTTTTTCTGTCTTTTTGTCTTTTTTTTTTAGGCTGCACCCAAGGCATATGGAGGTTCCCAGACCAGGGGTTGAGTCAGAGATATAGCTGCTGGCCTACACCACAGCCACAGCAACGCTACATCCAAGCTGCATCTGCGACCTGCACCACAGCTCATGGCAGTGTTGGATCCCTAACCCACTAAGCAAGGCCAGGGATCGAACCCACATCCTCAAGGATACTAGTCAGGTTCGTTTCCCACTGAGCCATGATGAGAACTCCTACAATTACTTTTTTAATATTAGCCTATGTATGGTCTTCATAGAGACATAAAATACAGAGGCTTGAAAGGAAAGGGCCTGTAGATTTTTTTTTTCTATGTAGAAATTCGAGTTATGTACAATAAAGATTACCATAATAAAAGTAAAAATATAAGCAAAAACTAAAAGAACATAGTTGCAGAACAGATATTGGGGGAGGCACATTTTCACTTTAAATCCTACAACTCAGCAAGAATAACTTCATCTGTTACAGAACTATGCAAGAAATAAGAACAATTAATTTCTTGGAAAATTACAAAGAGCGAAAGAGCCAATAAACAATTAAATTCCACTAGTCGTTAGGGAAATGGAGAATGAAGCAACATAGTTGTGAAACCGTCCCACTGGACTTTTACTAATGCTGTCTATGTAACAGCCCCAATTTAAACAGTTTAATGTTAATCAAAGCAGTGATAGTCATGAAAATTATGCCATCTGTACACACACGCAGAAATAAAATCTCATTGTTGATTCACATATGAAGGGGAAAAAGTTAAAAGTATGCTTGTATAACTCTATGTTATAACTACATATACAAACACTTATGAAAAAATGAAAAGATATATACTAGAGAAGGGAAAAGATGTGTGAGGAATATAATAATAACTTTTATGCTTTACTCCACATTCTTCAGTTCTGCTTCAGTGCTTTACTACATGATTGTATTTGTATATAAATTAAATGGTAGAAATCAACTAAAACAAAATGAATGTATGTAGTGAGTACAGAAAGTGTTAGGCCTTGCTCTTGCCATGTGAACAGGTAGGTAGGTACCTGAAAGCTCTTACTTCATCCCAGCAATCACTAAAGGGCCAGATGAGTTAAGTATGCAGAGCTCTGGTGACCCCAAGCCAACAGAATTTCACCCAAATCTATTAATCTCGTTCACTTGAAATCAGACATGGCAAGCACATCCTGGGCCTCCTGGCTAATAGCCTCTCCTAAATTCTCTATGAAGGGAGTCTAGTCTGCCTACCTGGTGTCCTCTGAACACCTCCCTCAAATCCTTACACACACACACACACACACACACACACACACACACACACACACGTTCATACCCATGGAGGGTGACAGGAACCCCTGTTCTGAACTCAAGCCTTTTGCCCAAGGGGTACTTTCCCCCTTATTTCTGTAGAACTCACTTCTAAAGGCTTCTCATGCCATGTTGTCAATGGGGCTTCAAGGAATGACTTGGCCCACTTATCAGGTAGTCCCACCACTTCTATTCTGTCATCTCTGATTCTAACCTCTCAAGGGTCCTCAAAACTTGGCTCTGAACAAATAAATCTCTCATGAGAACTAAATCTAAGGTGACAGCTCTGCACCCCACTGCTCTATCCTCCTCAGTTACTTCCTCCTAAGACAGTTCTTGGCATCATGAGAGATATAACCTGTTGAAATTCTATGCAAAACTTTAGCTTCAATAAAGGAGTCTTTTACCCAACCCCATTTCCCCTTTAAAAACCACTATCTGGCTCTCTATCTTTTAAACTGAATCTCCCAGTAGGTGGCTGTTTTAATTGAATTATGTTTCTCCAAAAAAAAAAAAAAAAAGATATGGGAGTTCCCTTTGTGGCTCAGCAGTTAACAAGCCCAACTAGGATCCATGAGGATGCGGGTTCAATCCCTGGCCTCGCTCAGTGGTTTAAGGATCAGGCATTGTCATGAGCTGTGGTGTAGGCTGCAGACACGGCTCAGATACCATGTTGAGGTGGAGTAGGTGAAGGCTGCGGCTCTGATTAGACCCGTAGCCTGGGAAACTCCATATGCCACAGGTGAGGCCCTAAAAAAGCAAAAAAAAAACCCAAATCAAGATAAATTGAAACTGTAACCCTCAGTACTTTAGAATATGACTTTATTTGGAAAAAGGGTCACTGCAGATGTAATGTGATAACAAGCGTGGGCCCCAATCTACTATGAGTGGTATCCTCATAAAAAGATGTGAAGACAAAGTTACACAGGGAGATCACCACCTGATGGCAAAGGCTGAGATTGGTGTCATAGAGCTTCAAGTCAAGGAACTCCAAAGGATGCCAGCAAACCACAGGAAAGAGGAAAGGAAGGATTCCCCTACAGGTATTAGAGGGAGAATGTCCTGTGGACGACTTGATTTTGAATTGCTAGCCTCCAGAATTTCTATTATTTTAAGCCGCCTAATTTGTAGTACTTTGTTACGGCGACCCTAGGAAATTAATATATGAACCAACCCTGACATAAATGTGTTTGTTTCTGAAACTTTAAGAAAACACAACTCTAGACGTCTAATTCAAGAATGTGCTCATATGGAGTTCCCGTCGTGGCTCAGCGGAAACGAATCCCACTAGGAACCATGAGTTTACAGGTTTGATCCCTGGCCTCGCTCAGTGGGTTAAGGATCTGGCGTTGCCGTGAGCTGTGGTGTAGGTTAAAGACATGGCTTGGATCCTGCATTGCTGTGGCTGTGGCTGTGGCCGGCAGCTACAGCTCTGATTGGACCCCTAGCCTGTGAACCTCCATAGGCCATGGGTGCAGCCCTAAAAATACAAAAAAAAAAAAAAAAAAAAAGAATTTGCTCATAACTCAGAAATGTGTAGTGGCAATGATCAAAATATCCTTACCCAATTCAAAGAATTCGGCTATCTTAATACCTACTAATGATCTTATCACTTAGAGTCATAAATGGAATTTCCTCTGCTATGATATGAATTTCATAATTCATTTATAAAATCAACAAATATAGTTAGAACTCCCATAGGTATGAGATACATAATGACCAATAAAAACCTGTCACTATTTCGAGATGCTGAATATCAGTAGTGATGATCATTGTACTTCAATATTAAATATGCCATTGCTATTAACTTTAGACAGGTAATCTTTATTTTTTTAATTTTTATTTATTTATTTTGTATTTTGAAGCCTGCACTGGCAGCATATGGAGATTCCCAGGCTAGGGGTCGAATCAGAGGTGCAGCTGCCAGCCTACACCACAGCCACAGCAACTAAGGATCCAAGCCACCTCTGCAACCTACACCACAGCTCAAGGCAACGCCTGATCCTTAGCCCGCTTAGCGAGGCCAGAGGTTGAACCTGTGTCCTCATGGATACTAGCCAGGTTCGTTAACCACTAAGCCATGACGGGAACTCCAAGACAGATAATCTTTAAAGTATTTATTTATTCCTAGTTTATTTATAAGTCTTTTGCTCTGAGGCAAATGTTGATCAAAAGCCTTACTGACATTTCTAGCGATGATAATAATTTTTTCCTCTTCTGACTTTTAAACTTGCAGTGTACAGCAACTGAATTATGGTATTGAATACTCCACTGTAACTTTAGAATAAATCCCATCTCATAATGGTGTTTTAATCTGTAATATGCTGCTGCATCCACTATATTGATTTTAAGATATGCCTACATTTATATTCATAAGTCTAATTGGCCTGTTGCAATTCTGTTATTTGCTCTTTATGTTTGCTTTTTGTTTTGTTTTTTGAGTTTTCGTTATTGTTATTTTTGGCATTATTCTCTTTTGGTTTTTTGGTGTTAAAAACAGACCTAATGTATCAGTTTTACCTAGCTTCACAAAAATAAATGAGAAGTGCAACTAGTGCCAAGAAATACCACTTGATTAAAGATGTGGTAGAACTTATGAAATGCCTTAACTTGGTTCTTTGGAGAGAAAACTTTAATATAGCTTTCAAGTTTTTCCAAGCTTTTTGATTCAGATTGCTTAATTTTTCCTACTGTTAATCATGTGCATTGTCCCAGAAAAGTATTCATATTACTAAGATTTTCATATATATATTAACACTGTTATTTGAAGTTTCCACATATCTCTATGGTTGCAGCCCACCTCATTCTCAATATCGCATAGTTGAATTTCCCATTTCGTTATTACTCTTGCCAGAAATTGTTGCTCTTTTAAACAAGCTCTTATATTTATTCATTACTTCCCATTGTTTCTCTGTATTCTACTTTATTAACTTTTTCTTTTTAGTTCCCTTAAATGTATTAGTTTATTTTATCACTCCTTTCCTAGCTTCTCAGATGAGATGATTAGATTCCTACAGAACAGAAATGACAACCACTTTATGGTGGCATAATCTCTATTATCTGCAGAAATAATCCCTTTTGTTATATAAAATAATCAAGAATTGATTAAACCACATTAAATTTATTACCTGCATTCTGAAATCTAATGCTTAATGAAATATTCAATATTCTATCGAATTACCTGGAACTATATATGGCATTCATGCCATACCCCTTTTCTTACAAATAGGTAGTAAAAAAAACCTGATCTTATTAACAACCACTTCTCCAGCGAGCACTTTTCATTAGGGTTTCAGGGGGCTTATCTATATGTTTGATAGTTTACATACACATCCACAGTGGAAGTTTTTAAATCCCATGTAAAGGTGCAGCTTTTAAATCCCATGTAAAGTGCATTTGTTTAATTGAATAAATCTCTCTTCTCAGCAGAGAATAAGCCTGGATAGACACATTTTCTTTTTCTTTCAACCCTTGCTTAACAAGCATCACTGGAGCATAAGTAACTTTTCAACCAGTGGCTGTAGATAAGAGAAAGAAAAACAGGTTCAAAGAAGAGATGTCAGGGTTCAGCTTACCTTCTCCCCTGAAAGTGTATAGAGAAGAGACAGCAGAAGCAAACTGGCATCCCATTTTGCAAAGCAAGAGGTCCCTTTGACAATATTACTCTCTGAGGCAAATAAATAAATAAAAGAACGTGTACATTTATCAAACTGATAAGGTTCTTTTTCATGAAATAAAAATACTATTAATCAATAATACAGTAACATCACACTGTTTAGATGAAGATAAATAATGGAGGGAAAGCCTTTGTGGAAGTATCTGTATATATCCAATCAAGTAAAGAGAAAGATGCAATCTCAAGTTATTTCAGGGAAAAAGATGGAATACATATGGTGAAGCACTGAAAACCCAGCAGAGAGTGAATATCAGGGGTTGTGTAAACTGGAGAGGGAATGCTCCATCTGAAGACATTCAAGGTTAACAAGAGAAAACTGAATACTGCACTGTCAATGCAAAACACGTGATGACCTAATTTAGACTATAGACCACGAGACTGTGATCCCAGGGTTTGTCTAGGAGGTTAAAGACAAGGTAAATGGACAAAAAGGAAGTTAAACCGAGCTCATCCTGTCTGCTTTCCCTTAAAAATCTAGACTTTTTTTTAATGATTTTTACTTTTCCCATTATAGTTGGTTTACAGTGTTCTGTCAATTTCTACTGTACAGCAAAGTGACCCAGCCACACACACACACACACACACACATACACACATATGTATATATTCTTTCTCTCACATTATCATGCTCCATGACAGTGACTATATATAGTTCCATGTGCTATACAGCAGGATCTCATTGCTTATCTACTCCAAATGCAATAGTTTGCATATATTAACCCCAAATTCCCAGTCCATCCCACTCCCTCCCCTTCTCCCTTGGCAACCACAAGTCTATTCTCCAAGTTCATGAGTTTGTTTCTTTTCTGCAGATGGGTTCATTTGTGCCATATTAGATTCCAGGTATAAGTGATACCATATGGTATTTGTCTCTTTCTGATTTACTTCACTTAGTGTGAGAGTCTCTAGTTCCGTCCATATTGCTGCAAATAGCATTATTCTGTTCATTTTTATAGCTGAGTAGTATTCCACTGTGTACATATACCACATCTTCTTAATCTGGACTTTTTGATGTTTATTTTTTATTTATTTTTATATCTGTGCTTTTAGATTTAGGCAGTACAAAAGATTTAGATGTAATCATAACACAAATACATATTAAAAATTAAGTTGATAAATTAGATTCATACAGTAATATTACAGAGAAGTCATGAAACACAAGCAGAAGGCATCTTATGATACCTGGTCCCTTCTTCCTGGGAAGTGGTTCTCCTCCCTTCCTGTTCAACTCTGGAGGTACTGTCAATGAGGTCTCTTACAGTCCAGTCTATACAGCCCAAAATTTCATTTAAAAGAGGATGCTTGATCCCAGAAAGGTCAATCAGAGATGTTTCTCCAGGATTAACAGAGACACAAGGGCAACTCCTTCAGAGACTGACAAGAGTCTATATGCATACAGGTTAAGAATCATCAACACAGACAGAGCCCCAAAGAGAATAGAGTGAACCCACAGGAAACCCAAAGCACAAAACGGAGACAAGTTCCCGAAAAAATAATAAAAACTCTGGATCCAATTGTGCCTTCATCTAGTCAACCTCAGGAATTTTCAATGATAAGGATGAAGAAATTCTTTTTTGTGCTTGAGCAAGTTTAGACTAAGTTTCTCTTACTTATAAACAAAAGAATGTTATAAATACAAGAGACAGAAAAGAGATTTTAGTTTAATTTGCATTTATCCACTCACATCTAACTGTACCCCCTGGGGCTTCCCATTCGAAGAACATAACAGATTTCCCCCTCGGGGATTTTTCTAACCCAGTTTACACAGACATTCTAAATTATCCCATTACCTCAACTAATCATCACAACCTTTGTAGGAGGGAAGGGGAGAGAATAAAAATTATCTTATTTGATAACTTCCATGTTTAGTACATGTTCTATATATACTTCAATACTAGTAATTTTTTAACAGAGGATAAAATTTATCATTTTTAATAATTAATATATCAGTTATATAGAGTATCATACTTAGCAGACTTATTTTATGACCCCAACTAAGTTTTTTCTTCTTTTTCCTTTTCTTTTTTTCTTTGTTCTTTTTTTTGTCTGGTGGTGCCTGCAACATGCAGAAGCTCTCAGGCTACGGATCCAACCCACACCACACCAGCAACCAACCACGTCGGATCCTTAACTGGCTGAGCCAGAAGAAACTCCTTAACCAAGTATTAATGATGCAAATTTATTTATTTATTTTTCTTTCTACAGCTTTACCATGGAAGTTCCTGGGCTAGGGGTTGAATCAGAGCCCATCAGGTCTGCACCACAGCCATAGCCACAGCAGGATCCTTAAGACACTGAGGCCAGGGATCAAACACACAGCCTCACTGACACTATGTTGGATTCTTGGTCCACTGAGCCACAACGGGAACTCCATTAAAAAACTCCATTTAACTCTATTTAAATGGAACTCCATTTAAGAAAAAAAAAAAAAAAAAAAAGCTAAAAGTATTTAGACCAATCTTTATGTTATATGGCACAGTACTTCCAAAAAAATGCAGCTATATTTTATCAATACACATGAATATCAATGACATGGCACAAAACATAGAGATCACAAATATCACCCATTTACTAATCTCAGAGGCAGGATTCATGAAAAAACTGTTTCAGAAAAACAGCTAGCATCATCTCCATTTGCAGCAGTTAAATCAACAGTCCCTCTCACCACATGTTTCAAAGATGAACCAAACCAGAGAAAGCAATGCATACTCACAAATTATAAAGCATGTCAGCCATGTTGCTTCGGTAGTACAAAGCATTTCTATAGGCGCTTTCAGCTTCAGAAATTTTGCTCTGACTCTTCAGAACATTTCCAAGGTTACCCCATGCTGCCAAAGAGAGAAAGCACTATTCAGGCTGAATGTCATTCCAATTATACATGACATAATATCAGGCCGTCAGAAACTACTACAGGGAGAAAGAAAACCCTCATAAAACATTTTTTAAGAAAGAAAATTTATCTACTTTATACTCCAACATTTCATCAGGCTAGGGGATTAAATACAGTGAAAGCCTAAAAAAATAATAATTACATCTCAAAGCTGATATACACATACAGTTCATCATAAGGCCAAGAACTGTGTAAACTCAAGATCACCTACAAAGACTTCCTGCTCTTTCAAATTTCAGTAGGAGTCTTTGTGGACTGAAATAGCTTACACTTACTAAAGAAACTGTAAGAAATCATCTTACAATAAACAAAGATTTCAGTCAAATATAAAAATACTGACATATGATATAGAAGAATTGGGGGGGGCGAAAGGGAAGATTAAGTAACATCGAACTTATAAAGAGGCCTAATAGTCATCAGAACATATCAGTAAAGTACTACACTTCTTACAACAGTTAAGTATATATGGTTTACTTAGATATAATGGTTTTTTATACCCTTTCTGCTAATACATTCTTATGTGGGAAAATTGGTAACTCTACATTTTCACAGACAATCCCATTTTAAAAATCTGTATTTTCTGTATGCTTTATTTTTCACTCCAAATAAGTATAAAATATTTCCACGCCAAATTTGCCTCGGTGCCCTGTTATTTAACAGTCTGTGCCTTCGTTTACTTACCTGTAAAATGGGGGTGAAATAGTATCTCGGGGTTTGTGATAAGGATTAAATGAGTTAGTATACATAGGGTATACAAGTCAGTGCCTGCCATGTGGCAGACACTCAATAAATACTTGAGTTATTATCATTAATATCATTGTAATCAATGCTTTTTGCATTTTATAATATTAAACATTGTTTATAGAAACAGTATTAAATATAATACATTTTATGCTTTTAATACTATCTACAAAGAATAATAATCCTTCGTATCTGGAAAGTCAGATATCTCCTTTTCCTCTGATGGAAAAGAGGGGAAAAACACGTCCTTGCAATTATGCACCACCTAATCATGCCATGTACCACACCGCACACTTGAAAACTGTTGTCTCACTGAGCTCTTCAACACAGTCCTGTACATAATATCCATACATTCTGTGGACATAATATCCATACATTCTGTGGATAAGAAGACAAACTCAGAGACAATAATGAACCTGCCAAGTTAATACAGGAGTATTAAAGCAGGCATTTCAATCCGAAACTGGCTGCTTCCAAACTTTTTCCAACCTCCACCTAACATTTTCATACCACATTTCATTTTTTCATTGCAAACCAGCCTTCACACACGAGAATTAGACCTTAGCATTATAAGTCAGTAGAAGACTGCAAAAGTCACACACTAGGGATTGGGCCTTGCATTGTGAGTCAACAGAAAACTGAATCCTTAAACTGAAAGATACAAGTTAATTTAAAAAATACAAAGTAGGAAAAATATATAATAAGATATATTATAATCATCTATAAATAGGCAAAACACCGTATGTATTTTATATTAATCCCCCAAACAACCACTGAATTAATAAAGTATGCTTCAGTGGAAACTTCTAATGGCCAGGCTGTTTTTCAACCCACCTCGGCTCTCCCAAAGTTCTGCTTTGACTATGGCATAAGTAAATGAAAATATATTTACACTGGATCACTCCAGAGAAATGCATTCAAATGTTAATTTAAACACCAGGAAAACATCATTGAAATGCTATCCTATCTAATCCATAGCCTTAGAATACAGACGCTGAAAAAAAAATTATGGCAAGAAATTACTCTGAATATCAAAGCATCTTTCCAGATAAATGGTTTGACATTTTTCCAGGTACTTATATCTCAATTAAATAATTAGCACATGTTTCTCTTATTAACAGTCAAGAGATGCAAACTATAGCCTCTGGAATGGATAAGCAATGGGATGCTGCTGTACAGCACTGGGAATTATGTCTGGTCACTTGTGATGGAGAACGATAATGTGAGAAAAAAGAATGTATACATGTATGTGTGACTGGGTCACCTTGCTGTGCAGCAGAAATTTGACAGAATACTGTAAATCAGCTCTAATGGAAAAAATAAAAATCATTATAAAAAACAATATAAATTTACAAAAAAACAGTCAATAGACACGTCTAGAATATAGGTTTACTCATTTGGTTAGTTATTCATTTGCTCATAAATGTATCTGTTTATTAAACAGATATGTGTTAAGCACCTATTTTGTGACAGGAATGTTACTGGGGGTTGGCACTTAGAACTGTACATACGTAGGAGTTCTCACCCATGGGGAGCTTATGTTTGAAAATGAGAGTAAAGTGGAGTGGGGACAGGAGGACTACACAGTAGATTTCAGGTGGTAAGTGCTACAAACAATATAAAACAAAGTAAAATGGAAGGGATGAGGCTAATTTATACAGCGATATCTCAGAAGTAGAGAAATGGGTATGATCTCTAAAAACTGAGGACAACGAGCAAGCCTTGCAAAAATTGGTGATTTCAGGTAAGGGGAAAGTAAGAAAGAAGAATCCAAGGTGACTTTCACAGGGAAAGGCAACAAAGGAGATGGAGTATTTCAAAGTAAGATTACAAATTAGAAATTACAAGTGAGACCACAATTGACAAATTAAAAATCATCAGCAAGGTGATGTGGCAAAGCCACAATGTGATATTGTTTGTTTTTGTACAAATAGAAATCTCTCATATCCTTATGATTAAGGCATTATCCTGAGTGACTACAAAAAGAAAAAGTCCCAAATCAAGCACATATTTTAAAAAATAATTTTAATTGCTTATGGGTAAAAGTGGGAGGAAGGGAGGGGGCAAAAAAGGAAAGATGAGACAAAGTTACTTTGAGACCATGACAGATAAAAAAAGCAAGATAATTTTACTAAATACAAAAAAGGACAAAAGCCACTGTATAACCCACAAAATACCAAACAACCCACTCTCTTGCTAAAGAATGACTTCTTGCTAAGAATGACTTCTTTATCCAAGCATAGAATTGTCCCAGCATCCTATTTAGAGGACTCCCCTATTTCCCTCAGCTCCCTCTCAAATCACCTAAACAAAATCCAAATCCAATGATAGGACACATCAAGAGATTTCCCAGGACCCCCATAGCATATTATTCCCTCAGTTCAGGGAGTAATTAAGCCACCTTCCTTTCTACCAGTGTGTTCCTGCTGGCCTCTGGCTGAAAGGCGATGATATAGATGATCTTATCACATTCAAATATGAATATTATTATTATTATCTTTTTAGGGCCACACCTGCAGCATATGAAGGTTTCCAGACTAGGGGTTGAATCCGGTCTACACCAATGGCACAGCAATGCATATGTCACAAAGGTGACTCAGAGCTGGTGTGGCTGTGGCTGTGCTGTAGGCCTGTGGCTGTGCTGTAGGCCTGCAGCTGCATCTCCAGTTCAACCCACAGCCCAGGAATTTCCATATGCAGCTCTTAAAAAAAAAAAGTAAAAAAAAAAGTAAAGCTAACAGAAGGATATATAGATTATCTCCATGGAAGGGAAAGAGACTTGTTAGAAAGACTTTCAAATACAACTCAAAAAGTTTAAAAAATTATGAATTTGAGTATCTCAAAATGAAGGACTTCTATTTATTGAAGGACACTATGGACAAAGTTAAACATGCATTAATACAGCAGAAGATAATTCAAATATATAAACAAACAAGGGACTATACTTAGAAATATAAAGAACTCTGAACAAAGCAAAAAGAAAACAAGAAAACAAGAAATCCAACATTGGGGAGAGAAAATGGGCAAAGAATATGAATCTACAAAAAAGGAAACCAAAATAAATACTATAATAAATTAAATGATTCTCACTAGTATTCAAATTCCTTAGTAATAGAGAAATGCAAATTATAATAATATTTGAGATTGGCAAACATTAGAAAACTGTATAAAGCCAAGTCCTGGTAGGGATGTAGAGAAGGGCCCTGTGCACTGTGGGGGGCAGTGTAGCCGGGGGAAGCCACTGTGTTATGCCATCTGTCAGTTCTCTGTCAATTCAAAAAAAGGCCTTGACTCGGCCAGGAATAAATAACGCCTGACCAGCAATTCCACTTTCAGAGAAATTCTCATCTAAGAGAACATGTAAAAGGATGTTTAATGCAAGCCTCTTAGTATTGGCTGATAGGAAGAAGTACTCAACTGATCCATTATGGGAATATGTGAGACATAAACTTTATGGATTACTGTACAGCAGTGAGAAAAAATAAATTCCACGTATATATGGTAACATGACTTGACCTTGAAAAGCCTACAAAGATTCAAAATATCCAATGCATTCTGTGTCACAATACCAGTTATAAATATTAAAAATTAATTCCCACTCAAAATATCACTACATATTTTACAAGGGTATATTATAAATCTAGGGATGCAAATCAAGTACGTGAGAGCAGTTACCTATGGTGCAAAGGGAAAGTGAAGTTAGGAACAGAGATAAAAGGGAATAAATGCACGAATAAAAGAGAGGAAATCTCTCTTTTCAGGGATCATCCTAAAAACTGGCCGCAAACTGAGGATTACACAGTTAATCTAACTTCTGCAACTGAGTTGGGGGGGTAGGGAAAAAGGAAAACTAACATCACACTTTACATTCTTTTAAAATAGAGATGGGGTTATCCTATATCCTACTTAAGGAATAAAAGGTTTAAACATTCACTAAACTTTTTCTTGTACTAAGACAATTTGAAACAGATGTTTGAGATTATCTTCAGATTTTCACTTGGTAATTATACTTTGGAGCAACAGAACTGAAAGATCTTGTGTTTTCAGTAATATTTAATGTCATTTACATTTTTTACGTTTTTAAGCCCATATATTTTATTGATGCATTCATTTCATGCAGTGATCTTTAAAAGTACAGTTTTATTGGAATAAAATCCCTGAAATTCTTCCAAGAAATAGTGATGAAACCTTAAAAAAAAGTGATCTAGTTTTTTTTAAGTCTGTATTTTAATACACTGTGCCCAGAGAAATCCAATTCACATATTAAACTATGGAGATAATAAAGCACTTATTTGAAGTTTAAAAAAACTTAGTTTTATTTTAAAATCTCGATGTAATTTTTGAAAGTTTTTCCCAATAGTGCTTCCAAATATTTAGAACACTCATTTTATCCCTGTTGTTTGACTAAATGAATATTATAAGAACCTGGTCTTATTGGGGGACTACTCTTCCATCTCATTGGCTTAACTTGCAGCACTATGAGCCTTGGTGGAGAAAAAGAGAAGAAAGGGTGAAGGGAGAAGGGGAGGTGGAGAGGGAGTAAACATATATGTATATTATGATAATCAAAATAATAATAGGGAGTTCCAGCTGTGGAGCAACAGGATCAGCAGCATCTCTTCAGTGCAAGGACTCAGGTTCAATCCCCAGCCCAGCACAGTGGCATAGGTCATAACTGCAGCTCAGATCTGATTGCAGCCAGGGACCTCCATATGCCACAGGGCAGTCAAAAGAGAAAACAAAAAATTTTAAATAGTACTTTCATTTATTAAAATTTATTTTATGCTTGGCAGTGTTCAGAATTTATTTAAACTAATAATAACCTTTTAGGTACATCACTGTACCTATTTCATTGATGAGAAAACATGTTAACTCCACAAATTAGAAAGTTAATGAAACAGGAGAAACAGATCTGTCTGAAGACATCAGAATATCACTCTCAATACTGAGTCTGAATACAAAGTAGAGTAACGCATTACATTACCCAATATTTTCACATTTTAATTCAGGGACTAGAGTGTAATATGAAAACGAAATAAATTATCCAAATGAGTCATCCCCTCAGAAGTGCTAGAGGCAAAATACTCCAGAAACAACAAATTAAAGCTATCTGGTACCCACAATTCATAATGTATTTTCCATACCACAGAAAAATAAATGCTAAAAATATATTGTGCTTTACATTTCTTTGGGAATGTAATTTTAAATGTCACATTTTCTAGTTAATGCAATGGAAATAGAAGACACTCTACCTATGTAGACAAATAGTTGTTGCTCAAAGACACTGGGGATTTATCAAGAATTCCTAAGTGCCCTGAAGACGTCTTATATGTGACAGAGATATTTTAAAAGCCTTGTTTAACAAGTACATGACCTATTTCATAGGCCTTGGCATATACAATGATTAAATTTAAGGAAAGGCAAACAGATACGTATGGATATCACCAGATAAGCTTTAGGAAAGTTCATCTGTAAAGTTATTTTATTTTCGAGAAGAAAACAAAACTTTTCTTTAAAAAGAAATCAGGAAACAAAGATGCAAGAATAACTCATATCCCAAAGGCCCTTCAACGTTGATATTTAAGTGCATCTAAAAGGTATCCACTTATTAAGAAACTTGACCTTAATTCACAAAGAAAGCTCCTCTTGTACTTAGTCCACAATCTGCCACAGTGTATTTTATGTTCTTTGAAAGGCAGAAAAACAATTAAATTTTCCCATCCTGCAAAAGTTCTTCTAAAGAGAAAACTAAACATGAACTCCTTCTGGAAATGTTAAGAGTGATCTACAGCAATGAATACCTCCAAAATTTGTTCAAAGCCCTCATTCAAATACAGTAGCTCTAACTAAGCTTATAAATTCACATTTACTCTAAAATAACTATTGCAATTTCATAGCCCTTGACATATTTTACAAAATCAATGCAGGGTGATTTAAGCAGGTATTTAAAGAATATTTTTTACTTTATACTAAAAGTTTGAAGATATTTATATTCATTTACTATAAAAAAGTTTAAAATAATTTTCTTATGATTATGGTATGCATTACTCTTTCAAAAATTAGCTAATAAGATGAATGAATCTTTTAATATTAATATTTAAATTGTAGCTACTTAACATGCAGGCAAGTAATTATGCCTCAGGGTTATCAAACCAGTCTTCTGTTTCACTGGGGCACTGAGAACACAGCCACCACAATCAGCAAGGACTCTCATCTTTGACGTCTGCCTTCAGCTGTAATTTATCTGTACCTCAAAACTTCAGTATATGTCTTTAGTCCCTGTAGCAACATCAAGTTCTATGTAAAGATCTGGCAAAACTGAAACATTTTGTTGCTTTAAATAAGGTGATAAATCCTAAATTCTGCTTCCTCCAATTCTGAGTAACTTGTTTGAAATCAGAATGCTACCACCAAAAAAGGGTTACATAATGAAATCTTGCCAGTTATCTAAACCAGACTGGCTGCAAAAGAAAATAAATTCAGGAGTGACTAGTGTATCTGATAAGATTTGTTTTTCTTCAGATAATAGTCCTATTTGGGGCTACATTTTATGTATATATGAACTCTTTTAATCCTCCTAACAAAGATTATCATCCAGTTGGTACTGGATGAGGAAACTGGGTCTCAAAGAAAGTGACACTTCAAAGCTAGTAGAGTTAAAAGTTGTGTCTGTTTAGTTCCAAAGCCCTTGCTTTTAATCACCAGAGGACACTTGGACTTTGGATGTATTCCAAAATGGTATTACCAAAGATGTTAAGTTAGAAAACTATCATTTTAAAATATAAAGGCTAATTATATTAAAATTTCTAATCTCAATGAAGAGGGAAAAAATAAAAAAGGAAGCGGGGGGCGGGGGGAAAGAGCTACTTAACTGCATGAAACTTAAGATAAATGTGAATGGTTTTTTTGTTTTTTTCTTTACATACAGAATGTATTCTCACTCCATCCTCTTTTTTTTTTTTTTTTTTTTTTTTTTTAGGGCTGCACCCGTGGCACATGGAGGTTCCCAGGCTAGGGGTCTAACCGTTGGCCTACACCACAGCCACAGCAACGCCAGATCCGAGCCGCGTCTGCAACCTATACCACAGCTCAGTGCAACGCTGGCTCCTTTACCCACTGAGCAAGGCCAGGGATTGAACCTGAAACCTCACGGTTCCTAGTCGAATTCGTTTCCGCTGCGCCACAACGTGAACTCTCCTCACTCCATCTATTAACAGAGATTGTAAGGGGGTCAACATTTGTAGCGTGGGCTTTTTACTAATTATATGATAGTACTTCATAAGACTCCAGGGAAATAAGAGTCCTTATAAGCCTACAAGAATTTATTTTTACTAAAGTAATTATACCTTGGATTAGTACAGAAAAGAACATAATGTTAGATGGATTAAAAAAAAACTGTCTCCTTAAAATTTTAAGTGGAAAAAGTAGACATAATTTAAAAATTATGACTTGTATGATACCAGGATACATACACTATATGCTTTTATGTAATCCTAATTATAGCAATTTTATAATAAGCAATTTTATCTTGTTTTCTTACCTTTGGTTACTCAGATGGACCTGAAAATAAATGTATTCCTAATAAGGGGAAAAAATTTTAAAAATGCAAAAAATAAAATTTATTATTCCAATAATATGTTAATATTATTTTGACACCATTGTTAGTTACTAAAATAATTGTCAATATAAAATTACAATATCCACATATACCATTCAGTGCAATTTTGTTGTTGTTGTTTTACCTACTTAGAGTTATGCCCTAGCATTTTATCATCTGCTATCTCTACTATATTCTGACTTTAAATATGAGCATCCCCACATCCATAGTTCGGTGTCTGTTATTAGAACCACACATTGTTCATGAAGCTGGGTCTTACCTGTGCCCTCCTTCACTCATTAATTTCCCTTCTGTGCTCAGAATTTTTCCCATGGCCTCTCCGTCAAAACATAACAAAAAAATCTGCTCTATGTCCCTTTCTAACAGCCATATGCACAGCACTATATATGAAGACAGTAAGTACAATTACTTTTACAAATAAAATGACTGGACCAGGGAGAAGAATTCAGAAGTACCTGAGCTTCGAAGCTCTCCTCAAATCTTACCAACAGACCATTTTCTGCCTATTAACACTGGTGAAAGTAGTCAATATAAAACACTTGGTGAATATAATTGGCATGCCACAAACAGTGACCCTGTTTATATAAAAGACATACTGATTCAGTAAAGACTCACCAGAAATTCCCTGTATCTGGCCGACCTCTTAGCCCATGAAGTGATTCAGCCAGTACCACTGATTGATCTCAAATTATAAAGAGTAGTTGAGTTGTTTCTGATTTCATAACAGATATAGAATAGTCCCAAAGAATCTCTAATAGCTTGCCTCTGTCATACTTGGTAGGATTTGAGTATGGCTCCGCTCTAAGTGGTGAAGAACTTTCAGAAGAGGGAAGAGCTCTGATATTCTAAACAACTCCAGGGGAGTGGGAGGGATTTAAAAATGAAATTCCCTCCTTTGTTGTCTTATAATCTGATCTTAAAATCTACTTTATCTTTATCTCATAGTGAATCTTGTTATCATTTAAGTGGGTCCCTACCATCTAACAGCCCCAGGTTAGCTTCTTACTATGTCAACTAAAAGGAAATTTGATGTGGAAACATAAAATGAAATACCCCAAACCTAAACTTTCAGATCTAGTTCTGTTTCCAATTAGATCTGGGTACACTGAAGTAAATTACCAAACTATTTCTTATTAGCAATAGTAAGTAAACATGTAATATGGACCAAATCCTGGGCAAGGGAAGGCTACACCCAGTTTGTCCCACACAGTGGTACCGCCATACTCACTGTACAAATCAGCCCCTAAAGGCTCACAGAGGCTGTGATAACAGTTATTCAAGGCCTGGGTTAGGATTAGCCCCCATAACTACTTCACTGCAGAGTCTGCACTCCTTACTATGATGGTCTTTTCTCCTTAAGCCTTTTGCCTCTCTCTCAGTTTCTCATTTGTAAAACAGGTGTAACAAAGTTTGCCCAAGTAAAATTCCAGCATCACTGTGATAATTAAATAAGATAATAAAAGTATAACTCTCTGCAAAGTATATTATCATGGAAAAGTAATAATATGTCATTAATAGATTATCATCCATAAATAGCATAATTGGTTAGATATTCACTTTTATGGTACATCTCCTGTATTTAGTACCTATGGGCATGCTATTGAGAATTCCATTTCCAGGCCAAGAAAATCCAGGCAAAGAAAAGCAAACCTCAAAGCAACATTAAATACTATCAAAGCCAGTTTTAAGATAAGAAAAATAACAAAAATCATAAAGATTACATTTTACTTTTAAAAAATCTGCTCCTAAGACAAAAATGTAGTATATCTCAAATATAGTACATCAGGATACCTTTTATACCCTATATTAGCTTCAATATATTAATTTTTGACAGTCACTTTTAACTTAGGAGCTAATGTTAAACACCGGAAAAGTGAGTTAATGTTGGAGAAAAGGGCACTTTAAAAAGTAAGAAATGATCAGTAAAAATACAAATATCAAGAATAAAATATTTATGTGAGTAAAAATTACAAATATTAGTGAGAAGAAAGGAAAAAATTATTAAATAACTGAAATAAATTTCCAAAAATATCAATTACCTTTGCTATATGCACAAATCGTAGGAAATGGTCATTTTAAGGTATTTTCTTTTGTGCTTTCAGCCAACTATGTATGATAGGAAAAAAAAGAGGAAGGTTCATCTTTTTTGCCATACAGTACATCTAGATGAGGGTTCTTCAAAGGCTGTGCAGCAAATACTTGTATGAGGCATTTTTACATCACTTGAAAAAAATAGTACTGAAACAAAGAATGCCGTTATTCATTTAACAGTCTTAAACATACAACTCAGAAAAATCTGCTTCCAAATAGCAAAAGGAAGCTAGTACACAGAGGAGTAAAAATAAAAGGAAGAACCAGAATGTCAATGAACTAAAATAACATCCTCTTATCAGTTGAGAATTAGAAGAAAGAGAAGGGCTGGTCCATTCTCCTAAAGCTCTAATCTTAACTAGATTGGATCCAACAGGAAATTCTGAGGGGCCATTAAAGCATCTTTTATACCAACCACAACCACTGGACACATATTAGTGATTAATGAAGACTACCAACTAGAAGTTATGACGAGATATGTGGTTTTAGAAGCATTATCCCATATATTCCACCCATGAGTCCTAAATTATGCAGACATTCCACTAATTTACATTTTAGGCTGATTAAAAGCCATAGAAAAGTTGTATTTTCCTATGAAATCATCAGGGTTGGGGTTAGGACATACTTCTTTCAGCCTAAACTTTTAACTTAAAACCTCAAAAGTAAATATCTACTGCAGGCTTAATTTGGAAATAAGCTGAGAACCAACAGCCATAACCAAAGTATGGCAGGCCCCCAACCAAAGTACCACTTAAGCCTTTTTCTTCTAGAATCGCAACACAGAGCACAAAGGCATGGAACAAAAAGAACTTGAGTGATTCTACCACCTACCCAAAAAAACTATCTCAAAATCATTGTCCCAAAGTGTAAGAGAAAAAGAGATTCTTTAAATCCTGTACCATCACTTCCTAAAAAGAGAAATTCAGGAGCAAACATAATTTCAAATATATCATTGTGATTGGAGATTAGGAAAATGCACAACACACAGATTTCTACAATATCATTAGTTAATATGATCATGTTTTCTTTACATAAATCCAGAAACTCATCTCTAAAGCTGTTTTTCAACACATATGAATATGGATAATACCATTCAATTTTAACCACTATCATGACTTGAAGGCATCCTTGGAAAATATCCAGATTACTTGAAAACAGACTAAGTAGAGAAATGAGGTATTCTATACCAGGACTGAAAACCACCAAAACTTATCTGTAAAACTCAAAGAGAATAAGCCAACTGATAAAGTAAAAACAGATATTATTTCAAAATATCTCAGATCTAGTCTTTGCTGGTACTCTTATGATATTTAACTTGAGACATTTACTCTTTTCCTAAGGAAAGAGAAGAGAGGAAGAGGGAAAAAAATGTTTATCACATTTCTTTATTATACAAATTCCCAGTTGTAAAACACCAAGCTCCAAACACTGTAAGATTTTTATGTTTCCTCTGCCATCCAGGCAAAGAACTACATTTTAAGGAATAAAATTCATTGACACCTCAGTTATCTGTTCCTGTCAAAATCTGACTCTCAGCTATTGTACCTCATATCTAATCCAGGTCCTTCTTTCTAAACTTATAATATCTAGAAAGTTCTCCTAATTAAAATGTATGCCTATGCAACTCCCTTAAAAGATAATAATGTTGACATTTTAATATAATATGCCATGGCGTTTTACACAAAGGAATTGAATTATGCTGTTTTAAGATGACTGAACAAGTGTTCAAAGTGGCACCTGGCATTATTGGGATTTAGAACCCTAAATACAAGACAACATAAAGCCTCTATTATAGTTCTGCCCTCAAGAAGGGTTTTGTGTGTGTGGGGGGGGTGCGTTTCTCTTGATTATTTAATCAAATCAGATTGTGGTTTCTTACTTGGAAAACAATATTATCATTTTTAAATAAAAACTTTCTGAGTTACTATCATGGCTCAGCAGAAATGAAACTGTCATCCATGAGGACACAGGTTCAATCCCTGGCCTCACTCAGTGGGTTAAGAATCCGGCGTTGCCGTGAGCTGTGATGTAGGTGGCAGATGCAGCTCGGATCTAGCACTGTTGTCACTGTGGTGTAGGCCATCAATTATAGCTCTGATTTGATCCCTAGCATGGGAATCTAGACCCTAAAAACACCAAAAACAAAAAAATAAAAACTTTCAGTTTTGATCCTTACTTAATTTTGTAATAAGCACATATGTATGTTTCTGCTAGATCCCCCTGGATAATATTCATATTTTTAAATTACAAATAAGTTTAATACTTAGTATGCATAAAAGCTAAAAAGATGAGATTTCTAATTTATACCCATATGCATAAAAATAGGGCTTACACTTGTTTTAGCTATCTTCCCACAGAGTTATATATAAACAGTCCTCTATACCCAAGTCTTTTTCAATAATTATATGACTTGGAACACCTCAGGTTTTTCCTTGAGACTTAGCTGGAATTTTTCCTTTACTTGCACTGTCACCAGTAATAGGTGTGCATGCGTAATAAGGGTAAAACTAAAAAACATGTGTGTTTGTCTTCTTGAAAATATGTTATATCTGTGACATTACCTGTAACTTTATATAATAGCAGAAAACAAACACATTCTTATCCTTCTGTGTTTTATAAGAGCCAAATACCTATAATGTCATTTTGCCTAAGACAGTTCTCTAACATACTTTTTTAGCTTACTTTAGCAATGTGGTTCTCTTTTGTTGAAGGAAAATTTAAAATTCAAAAATATCAGCTAAGTCTTAAACAACTCTATTCTCAAATATAACTTCTAACATAGCTAACCCATTCCTTAACAGGTGTCAGATTTAAGGATATTTCTTAGGTTTCTCTTTCCAGTAGGACGATGACACTCAGTGTCCACAGACTTCCTTCTCATACAGAGCACATAAAAATGATAGACAGACAATAGAAATATTTGTTAATGAATGTATTAATTGTTGGGAAAGTAAGGGGAATCCCCAAACCTCGAAACTGCTCAAAAGCAGGGATCCAAAGGTTAAACAGTTCTGAAGGTGGCATTCACCTTGCATATATCTGCAAAACTAAGCAACTAAGGCTTGGGATTTAAGCTACTAAAAAAGGGAGAAGCCACACAAACTCAAGTCCCCTAAAAGAACATGACGATCTCAGTCAGGAACATGGGTGAAAACCAAATTTAGAATAATATAAATACTATAATACATTATAAGTAATTCTTGGGCTTAATTCCAGGAATGCTAAGGAGGTACAAAATTAGAAAATCCATTAATATAAATCACTAACATAAAATAAAAGGTTTAATGGGGGAACCCTATCATTATCAATATTAAATCATTATCAGTATTAATTCAAAAAATAGATCTTAAACTAGAAATAAGAAAACTCTACTGATAAAAGCTGTCTACTGAAAAAATCTATAAAATATGCATAATTAATGGTGAAACATTTAAAACATTCTTATTTAAACAAGAATGAAACAAAAATCTTGCTGTCATCACTTCTGTTTGACATTGTAATGGGGGTTCCAGTATGAAATAAAAGAACACAAAAGAAAGAAACAAAACCGTGAAATAAGGAGAGATATGGAGGGGGGTCATCAGTGATACTGGCAATAGCTTTTTCTTAATCTGTGAAATGGGTATTTGTTTTAATAGCTTTCTTTAAGCAGTATATATGATGTGTATGTATATATTTTTCAATGAATGATATATTTCACATATATTTAATGATATATTTCACATATATTTAATAAAATGCTCCAATAAACATTAGAGCATTTTAAGAATCAAATACAAAAACTAATATGGAAATCAGATTAACAACTTCATACTTATTTTACTTACATGTGAGTTTCAGTTCCTTTGAAATATAACAACTGGTAACTACATTCAATTTAAGGCAATACTAATTTTAGGTTTGAGGATTCTCAAAACTCACAAAGATTCAAAAAGCTTTGTTATGGATCATCTCAAAGACAAGCTAGCAAGTAAGTCACCTATTTCATCAGTAACACACCATAGGATCATTTTCACTGAGTCTGTTATGGTCTGGTATCTTTTTCTACACAACTGTACTTGTAGGTATTAGAGTTGGAAACGAAAAGATTTATGTTTCACTCCACTTTTAGAGGCAAGGAAACCACATACTTTTGAACTATTGTGACTTACTCTATCTCAACTGAGAAACAACCATAGCTGGTTTCCACAAGAATCAAATGTTTAACAGGGACCTTGACAATTTAGCATATTTACTTCTTTAACTATTGGTTGAGCCAATGCAACATTTTCATTTCATTCTTGTCAACCTCATTCTTTTACATATATTTTTGCTACTCAGAAGAGACAAACTGAGGAGAAGCACAAAACTTCTTCCACTGTTTTATTTTTCTCTCCATCAGCCTTTTTGGGGGCCTTTTAGCTCGGTATCTCTTATCACATCTCTCTGTTAAAAACAAAATCTGTATTTTACAGCTTTTTAACCAGGCCAGCTAGTCTTATAAAACATTAGCCTGGTTTTCCTTCGTGACTCAACTGCTAAATTGTATTTTTTATAAACATCTGACATCTTTTGAAATTTTTTCATCTTGCTTTAGAGGTAACATGACAAATTATCTAAGAAATATAATAAAATTTATTACACAATCTCAAAGCTAGCTGGTTAATTGCAATTTCCCATAGTTAAAGAATACAGTCAATTAGAAGTAATCAAAAACTTAGACCATAAAATCCACATGGAATTAGTCAAGTTTCACATGACTGAGGTTTAAATTTCACTGAAATTTTGAATTGTTTCCTACATAAAATGATATTCCTTCAACACAACTGTTTCTTGAAATCTGCAGCCATGTGAAGTTAAAACAGAACTATCAGTTTTATAGAAATCCATGTCAAATGTCAAACAGCTACTTAGTTTCTCCTGTTCTGTATCTAAATGGGCAATATTTGTTATTTGCATAAGGAGGGGTTGAATATAGGATGTGTCAGGAATCGCCTTTAGTTTCAAATATGTGCATTACTATACATACATCTTTTATATCTAACATTTCACGTAGACATTAGAAACAGACATTAAAATAAACATTACCTTGTTAAATCTTCCTAGGAAAAATCCTAACTCTTCCTAATTATTTTAAAGAACTGTTTCCAAATAATTAAAAGTCATAGTCATATGTTCTCTGAAGCAAATTGATATAATAAACCAACCATCCTAAAGATGATTTTTAATAACTTGAAAAAAAATGTAAATGCCTTTTAGCATACCAGATATCTTGCCTACATGTTACCATTACTTTTTATGTATATGTGCTCATCGACTTGTTTATCCATAACTTTGTTAGTCTATGCTTATAACCTTAACTAATAAGGAAATCAGTGAGTAGGTGGTTGTAGGGAAGACTGGTGATGAGCTTGAGACACAGACAAATCACCCAGGTGGAGTGAAATTCCATGTAAAGTCATGGAGAAAATAACTTAGAAATTCAAGGACACATTAATTGACCCCATCCTATAAACCAAGCAGTGCTCTAGACTCTATAAAGAAAGGAAAATGAAGGCAGTCTTTGAATAGAAACTTGAAGAATAAATCAATTTTGGGAGGAGGCAAAACCATACAAAAAAGAACTGTGGAAAATGAGAAAAAGTCAAAATTTTGTAGTGCACCTTGAAAGCAAAAGTAGCTGAAATCAGTGATGCCAAATTCTCCAAGAGCCCAAGACACATGAGGATTTAGATGAGGCTAGAGGCCAAGAAGAAAAGGGATCATACATTTAACCACTTTGTAAAGAATTAAGAAATGCTTTTTGCAAGCAAATATTAATCAATATAGTTCTATAGAACATGGTAGTTTTAAACACACTTAAAAAAAATCCCTTTCAAATATTAGGTGGCTTATTCATTAAAGCAGTCATCAGAAAAAATTCCTTCCTTCCTAAGCACAAAAATACGAAGAGTCACTGTGAAATCAGCAAACTACAGTAATCAACTATGTCTAGTTGACATTATCAACCACATAATGAGACAGGACTTGTGGTTTGTGTAGTCCAAATCAGCTATCATTTCTCCACTATCCATATTTAAACCATAAATTAGCAACACAGTCACTATGACAGGATCTACCCATCATCATTTGTAGCCAATCAGTTAATGACTGGCAGCTGTCTGCAGGACCCATTCCTAAAGGCAACAGCTTTCATGTATAATGCTTCATGTGACTTAAAATCATATTCTATTAAAGTACACGGTAGACCGAGTACTCCAAAACTCTTTTTTCAAAGGGGGGGGGGGAGAAAACTAACTTAAAGAAATAACTGTAATCTCAGAAAGACTGGCTTTAAAGGGTTTTCATTTTTACTTTTATTTTTTTCGAGCCGTACTTGTGGTATATGGAAGTTCCCAGACTAGAGGTCAAATTGGAGCTACAGCTTCCAGCCTATGCCACACCCACAGCAATGCCAGATTTAAGCCACGTCTGTGACCTGCACCACGGCTCAAGGCAACACCAGGTCCGTAATCCACTGAATGGGGCCAGGGATAGAACCCAGGTCCTCATGGATACTAGTTGCGCTTGTTTCCACTACACTACAACAGGAATTCCCAAGGGTTTTTAATCTTTTGCTAGGATCAAATAACATAACACAGTAAGAAAAATCTACCTTAAGGAAGATTACTACCAGTCTCATAATTCCTAAGGAAGGAACTGTAGCCAGAACTATATCATTAGCATGTTAAATAGAAAAAATAAGAAAAATAGAAAAAATAAAACGTTTTGCTCTGTACCAAAATGGAAGTATAAGTCATAGAAAGCATTTGGGGAGGGCAAATTAACTCCACTCTCAATTCTGTCTCATTACTAGAGAAAATTCCTCAGTACCTAGCGTATTAACAGCATATTTTACACTTTCACTTCCTTTAATGTATGTACATCTTATCTCTAAACAAGTTCTATAAACTCTTTAAGGAGAAGGATTATGACTAACATTTTTCCATCAAATTGTTCATTACTGAATACTTTCTCTCTACCAGGCACTGTTGTAGTCGCTACATACATAGCATTAAAAAAATAAAAAACTCCCTGACTTCTTGTGCCATACATTTTAGTGTACCCTGATAACACGTTCATCCAGTAAACATACAAACTTGGAAAATATAGTATGTCAAAGGGTCCTAAGTATTATGGGAGAAACAAATCATGGAAAGAGGAGGGAACGCTAGAAAAGACAGAAGCAGAGGAATAGCTGCCATTTTTTAAAGATAGTTTTACATGAAGCACCTCAATGATAATGCAAAATTGGACCAAAGACCTAAAGCAGGTGGAGGAGACAGAGGTGAGGCTTCCTCGGGGAGCAAGACTTATCTTGGAACCATCAGTGAATTGAAGTCACAGGGCAAACCTTCACTCTGAAATCTGGAGAGACAGGAAAGTCCAGTCACACAGAGATGAAATTACCTGGAACAGAAACTGATAGGAACAAGTAACTGGCAATTTTGAGGAGAGCTGCTGGAAGCTAAATATGGAAGAGCTTAAGTAAGAGTGAGAAACACCTGGGGGTCACAGTCAGAGACCTCTACTCTTTGGTGGGTTTTACCTCCAAAGACCCCTACCAGGTTCTCATACTGAAGAGCTAAAAAACTAGCCTCCCTGGCTTTGCAGGAGGAGGTGAAAAATACATTTTATGAAATAAGCCCTGATCTTCCTCCATGACAAAGGTCTGCTCTCCAGTGGAGAGACCATTCCACAGGCATTTCCAGGGCTGGGGAGACAGTCATTCCACTCGTACTGGTCCCCTCTGGAAATTCCTGTTCCAGCTGGAAGGAGAGACAAGACACCAGGGAAAAGTGAGGCCTCTGGCACCTCTAGCTACAACAAATGTTAAACTCACACCCAACGCAGAGCCAGATTAACCTTAAAACTCACATTAAGCCTATTTACCTAAATTCCTCTTACCTGACTCTCAACAAAACATTAAAAGACATGCTAAAAGGCAAAAAAATAGAAGCACAGAGATCATGTTAGAGACTTTTGGTTAAAATCTATTGAAAGATGATGGTGGCTTGGTCCATGATGGTAGGAGTGGAGGTGGTAAAATGTGGTCATGTTCTGCATTTGAAGACAGAGAGGATTCGCTTGATGAAATGATGTAGGGTGCAAAAGAAAAAGGGCAAGCATGGAAGACTCCTAAGCGTGCCTTAGCGCTCTTGAGAAAATGGAGTTACCATCAACAGAAATGGTAAATGCTGTAGGTAAAGCAGTTGGCTGGAGGGCAGGTTGGGGAAGGATTGTTCAGGAATTTAATTTTTGATGTCAAAAAGGACTTATGCTACTGGTCAGCTGTGTATTCACTTAACTAACAGTATGTGGAGTACCTAAATACTATAGCACTTCTTAAATATTAGGAAGTAGATACAGAATATATCAGAAACCAAAGATATGCTTAATAATCGCTTTACTGAATGAATGGATGAATGAAGAAATGTTCAATCAGTTTAACCATGTCACCAAAATAACCCCAGCAAAATCAGAATCATAACTGTCAACAGCAGAGTAGCTAATGCTGGAAAATATCTCGGGAGTTGACAAGATGCTTTGGCCTACACTGGGACAGAGACTGCTACTTATGCTAGTATCTCAGTATTTCCCCTCCCCTTCTTCAAGAGCAATAAAAGTTGGCTGGGTTCTTGGATTCCCAAAATAAAGATAAAGTTTCCCAGCCTTCCTTGCAGCTAGGTGTGGCCAATAGTCTGGGAGGAAGCGTGGTGTGGCAATTTCTGTGATACGCACTTAAGGAGATTGGGTACACCCACCATGGACTCTTTCTCTCCCTCTTCCTGTTAGCTGAAGTGCTGATGTGATAATGAGGCATCTTGGCCCACTTGGAGAGGGTGACACTACTAAGATGGCAAGAGAACAAAAGCGAAGGCGCCCAGATCCAGAAAGCCCATGGCGCCATCTTATCAGCTGTGGACTGCACATGCTCAGATATTACACGAAAGAATAAAGCTTCTATCTTATTTAAGCCACTGTTATTTTGGCTCTTTGTCACCGTAACTTAACCTGTGACTTAACCAATATATAGTAAGTCTTTAGAACAACACTGTGATAAAATTAGTATGCTGGAGTTTTTCTTTTAATTCCTTACCATGTATCTCTTTTAAAAAGCAGGAAAGTAAACTGGCAACAGGGCTTTGCTTTATATACTTACACATAGCAGTAAAGAAAAACTACTGAAAAGCATTCTGTGAGAACTGATTGCAACAATTTTACAGGAAGATTTGGGTTCAGGCATGCAATAAACTGTTTGGCACTCACTACCTACAAAAGTCACATGGTAAAAATTTTTCCATGAGAATTGAGGAACTAGCTCAATTTTAATGTTTTTACTCCCATTAAAATCTCTATAGGGGGGAGTTCCCGTCCTGGCTCAGTGGTTAACAAATCCGACTAGGAACCATGAGGTTGCGGTTTGATCCCTGGCCTTGCTCAGTGGGTTAAGGATCCAGCATTGCAGTGAGCTGTGGTGTAGGTTGCAGACGTGGCTCGGATCCCACGTTTCTTTGGCTGTGGCGTAGGCTGGTGGCTTCAGCTCTGATTAGACTCCTAGCCTGGGAACCTCCATATGCTGCAAGTGCAGCCCTAGAAAAGGCAAAAAGACCAAAAAAAAAAACAATCTCTACAGTCTATTAAGCATAATAAGTACCAACAATTAGTCCCCTGGATGAAAGAAATGTGTAGTTGCTCACTGAACACTTATTTTAATTGGTAATCAGATAGGGATCCAGAGTTATTTCTAGGGCATCTAGATCTTTGGCTATATATCCTGATATATATCACAGGCCATTCCATTCATTAGGAACAGTTTCACACACTCAGTATTTGAACACTGGTGTAAGAACTATGTGGGGAAAAGTAGAAAAAGCCCAGTTCAAATGCTATGCAAGCAACCATAATTTAAAAAAGTCACTAAAATGGCTTACGAAGAACAAGACTCTGGCACTATTTACGATATATTTCTGTACTTAAAATGTACACTTATTTTCATTCAACTGTTCTCTAGCTTCTACCATCACTTCATCACCTAAGCCAGAAAAAAAATCACTGTGAACAGTTTTTGACTATTCATTTATAGCTTCAAGGCTACTTTCTACTCTAGCAATAGATTCTGGGATTTGCTAAAACAATATTCTCAATCAAAAGCAATAATGAAAAATATGCTCTATCTTCTCACTGTAGAGTGAAAAGTTTATTTCCTTCAGTGACTTCAGAACTCTCGAATAAGAACGTGCTAACTGCTTGGCTAACACAGATGACTGCAACTCTGCAAAGCTAAGGGTGACTCACACTTGCACGAGCACACACTGACACCTACAGACACAATGCCAAGATTCAGAGGTAGCCTTACCTTCACATCTTTTAAAGATGTCAATGTAAGCCTCGTGGTGTCTCCTCAGGCGATGCTTGGAAAACATAAGTGCTGAAGTATGCTTAAGTGGGATAACCTGACTTTTATCACAACATGATGAAAAGAGATGATGAATATATCGGTATATTAAAATGGAAACCAAACTCTTTGCTAAATTCTTAAGATAGTCAATATTTTTACACAGCAGGAGCTCTAATGCCTCTGGAAAAATGTAATTGGGACCACAGGAAAACACTTCCCTATTCCAAATACGGAATTCTAGATGTCTCTAAAATGGTTGTACTGCTCCTCTCTTAAAAATAAAATAAAAAGATATAAGTATCACATAAAAGAATCTCTTCTTCCTTAACTCTGTTTTTTGTTTTAATTTTTATTATAGTTAATTTACACAGTTCTGTCAATTTCTGCTGTACAGCAAAGTGACCCAGATATAGATATAGATATATATACATATATATATGTGTGTGTGTGTGTGTATATATATATATATATATCTTTTTCTCATCTTAGCTTCCATCATGTTCCATCACAAGTGATTGGATATAGTTCCCTGTGCTAGACAGCAGGACCTCATTGCTTATTCACTCCAAATGCAATAAGTTTGCATCTACTGGGAGGTTGGGGTTAGGAGATCCAAACACTGTGTTTTAAGGCAAGAAGTAAAGACATAAAAAAGCAGAAAGAGTAAACTGTCCCGGCAAAAGCATAAAATAAAATATTACCTTTAGCTGGGTTTACTTTTATCCCTGACCTATACAGCATTTCCTCATTCTGCCAGTCTCCGTTCCTGATTGCAGTCTTGAGTCCATAGAAAACAATTAGCGTAGCTGTAGCATAAAAAATCAAGCTCTTGAGAAACCGCTTTTGGACTTTGACATAAAGGGCTCTGGCACCCACTGTAATGAGGAGGCAGAAGCCCATACTAGGAATATACAATACTCGCTCTGCAATTACAAAACCAACATAGAAAAACAGGTTCGTGGCAGGAACAAAGGGTATTATTAACAAAGATAAAGACAGAACAACAATGTTCTCCGTAGACGGAAGCTGTGTTCTCTGTGATGCATTATTTTTAATGCCATTTTCTACTTTGGATGCAAAGCTGGGCTTAATCTCTGAGTTCCGGTACTCCACATCTGAATGGCAGCTATGTCCATTTGCATTCTGCTTGCCATTTGTTACAAATTTCCCATTGCATTCTTTTTCTACTCTTGGGCTCTTCAAACCATAGTAGGCAAGGAGGAGGAGTCCAGTATAGAAGGCCACAGTGTGTAGGTTTCTCCAATCACAAATTGTTTTGAGCAGAGGCACGGCATCCATTGACCAATCAAAACTGAGAGTATCTGGGCATAGCAACAGCCAGAGGTTCTTGGTTGGCAAGTAGAAGAAGGTGAGAGTGCGAGCCAAGAGGCTATCCGAATCAGCGGCTGGGTTGTCAGAGTTGGAAAAGCTTGGTGGTTTGTTTCCCATCCAGTATAAACGGGCACCCAAAAGGGAGGTTCCCCACAAAGTTAACAAACTAATGCTGAGAAAAAGAGACAAGTTCTTCCTCTGAAACCAAAAGAGAGGGGGAAAAAATTAAGATCATCATTGATACAGCATGGGAACACAACATTTAGAGATGAAAAATATCTTTAAATGGATAATTAAAAACAGAGCATTATGTTTCAAATACATGACTTCATTTCCATCTCCTTTCAACATGCTTATGGATATTTTAAACTTAAAAAATTGACAATGGAATCCTATTCCATATATAACTTTTTTTTTTTTTTAGAGCCACCCCACAGCTTATGGAAGTTCCTATGACAGGGGTGCTGCTGCTGGCCACAGCCACAGCCACAGCCACAGCAACACCAGATTCACGCCACACCTTCCACCTACACCTCAGCTTGCAGCAGCAACACTGGATCTTTAACCAGCTGAGCTAGGCCAGGGATGGAGCCCACATCCTCAAGGACATTATGCTAGATAAGCCACAATGGGAACTCCCCTATATAAATTTTGATGAGTAACTTTTTTTTCATGTCCCTCTCTAAAATACCAGTAAAAAAAGCTTCAATTTCCTAACCTCTATAAAATGGGTTGAGTACATTTCCCTCTCAGCACTGGTGTCAGGTGAAAAATGAGACCATAATGTAGGAGTACTTAGCACTACTGTATATGGGATAGAGGAGACATCTAATAAATGTCTTATTTCATTTTATAGTTTAGCTTCTGGGGAAAACAAAGAATAGGCATGCTAAAAAATAGAGTGGCACAGGACTCTGTGTGGCTCAAAGGAGAAAGAGCACTTAGCTACAGGCACTCCCTGCTTTTCCAAAGTTCACTTTATGGCACCTTGTTTCTACAAAAGGCTAAATTAGTACTTTTCTCTAGCAGCAACAACAATAAAAAGCAAAGAGGATTTTCACTTTTACCAAAATAGATAAAAACTGAAAACAGAATCAGCGTTTGCTTTTGCAGGGAGCCATCTACAGAGGCAGGGTGAACCCAAGCAGGGAGAGTGGTATGGCCAAGCTCCTTTCTCAGCAACTACACGCAACATCAAGTCACCATAGCTCTAAAGTGTGTGTGAGCATCTGCACTTTATCTCGATTTATTTTATGCATCGTTAGCAAGATGTGTCCTAAGGTAATGGCTTTTTTGCTTTATGCTATTTCAACTTACAAAAGGTTTCACAGGAACAACCTACTTTTGGATACAGGATGTCTACAACAGTCCCCATTTAACTGTCTTGAATTCCCTTGCAGAATTTATAAAACAGGCTTTCATCTGCTACCCTGTGCTCTCAGTGACATCAGTGACAGTAAATGTTTAATAACAGTTCTCATGAATCCCCAAATTTTCATGTCAATTATAAGTTTTTTTTTAAGTAAAATGACTTAAATAATGTAGTTAATTATTTTAAGAGAAAGATAGAAAACCGTGAGAGGAAGGCCAAAGGGCATCCTTATTAATGAGAAATTTCTGGCCAACTCTTTCAGCCCGAATAAGAATTTAGTGACCGCAAACAATTTAAGTCCTGAAGAGGCAGTGGAGGAGGGGGAAGGATGAACACCACATCCCATCTTTAATGATTCACTGGAAATGTGATCTCTTACTGCACACGTTCTGGCACTGTATAGAACTGTCTCCCTCAAACACATTCAGAAAGGTGCTTAGAACCATACAAAGAACATGACAAGTGTTTAGCTTAAAAAATAATCCATAGTAGGCAACAAAATTAAAAATAAAAATCTGGAACTATATCAAACTAAAAAGCTTCTGCACAGCAAAGGAAACAAAATAAAAAGGCAACCTACTGAATGGGAATTAATATTTTAAGTCATGTAGCTGGTAAGGGGTTAATATACAAAACATATAAAGAACTCATACAACTTAATAGAATAAAAACAAACAAACAAAACAAAACAGCAGTCTATTCAAAAAATGGGCAGAGGATCTGAACAGGCATTTTTCCAGAGAAGATATACAGATGGCCAACAGGTATGTGAAAAGGCACGCAACATCATAATCTTCAGGGAAATGCAAATGAAAACCACAATGAGAAATCACCTCACACCTGTCAGAATGACTCTCATGAAAAAGACAAGAAATGGCAAATGTTGACAAGAAAGTGAAGGAAAAAGGAACCCCTTTGCACTGTTGGTGAGAATATCAATTGTGGAGTACAACAGGAAGCAGTGCAGAGGTTCCTCAAAAACCTAAAAACAGAATTACCATATGATCCCATAGTTCTACTTCTGAGCATTTATCCAAAAAAAACAAAGTCACTAACTTGAAAGATACTTGCACACACAGGTTCACTGTTCACGGCAGCTGTACAAGAGCCAAGACATAGAAGAAAGAACTGAAGTGTCCGTCAGTGGATGAATGGTACAGAAAATGTGGTATGTGTGTACACTGGACTATTATTCAACCATAAGAAAGAAAATCCTGCCATTTGCAACAAGACAGATGAAACTTGAAAGAAAGGTGCTAAGTGAAATAATTAAGACAGAGGACAAATACTATATGATCTCACTTATAGGTGGAACCTTAGAAAAACAAGCAAAAAAATAAAACAAAACAAAACAAAAAAATGAAAACAGCCACTGAATTCATAGATAAAGAGAACAGACTGGTGGTTGCCAGAGGCAGAAATTGGAGGGGTGGACAAAATGGATAGTGGGACAAATGTGGTCAAAAGGTATAAACTTTCAGTTATAAATAAGTCCTGGGATTTGTACAGCTTGGTGACTATAATTAACAATATTATGCTGCATATTTGAAAGCTGCTAAGAGTAGATCTTAAATGTTGTTGTCATAAGAAAAAAAAAACAGAACTGCTTGTGTTTGTGGTGATGGATGTTAACTCAACTTAATGTGGTATTCATTTTACAATATATATATGCATATCAAATCATTATGCAGTATATCTAAAACTAATTTTAATGCTAAATGTCAATTATGCCTCAAAAGAAACAAAGAAAACAACCCTAGTCTTCAAAGAAATTTAACTTCTATTAAAACAGTGTCTGTATTAAAATTCCATTGGACTTTCTTCCTCTGACCCTCTCTCATTCATCCCACCTCTAATTTCTGGAAACCACCAATCTCATTATGGGTCATCTGCTCTATCGCTACTCTGAATTTAATAATCTCAGCAAGGATCATGATTTGTAAAATTATTAGTAAATACTAATGATACCACCTCAAATTTCCTCCATCTCCGTTCTCACAGATCCCTTACGTACTTGAAACTCAAAATGCTCCAAAGAGAAATTATTCATTAATATCAGATCACAGTAATGCTAAATTCACAGAATTAACTGCCTCCGTGTTTTAAAAACATGTGTGGTAGTCTTCCGCTCAAAATTAACTCATGTAATGCTATGTGGAATTTTTAATGGTCGAGGGAGTAACATGTTCATTCATCACCAATCCTTAAATTTCAGGTGTTCTAGCAAAACACAATGTTTGAAGATTCATAATCATCAAAGAATACCTTTTGCAAACTATTTCTTTGCTCCTCTGAAATTCTACACAGCTAAAGTCCTATGATTTCTTGACTATAGAACAAAAAAACCACAAAAATCATACATTAAAAGTTATAATAACTTGCTGGATCAGTCACCTAATTAAGTATTTTAGGTTACATAAAAGAAACATATCATATGGCAAAGACAAATGAGGCAAAGCAACAAGGTATTGTAAAGAAGGCAGGTCTTGCAAAACAATTATGAATTTGTACTAAAGGTCCATTTTGTAATTAAAGTGTTAACAAATCTAAGTGTAACTAGGGTCATTCCATTGCAGTACCTTCTGGTGGGGGAAGCAGAGAGGAGGAGAAGAAGGAAGAAGACATAAATTAGAAATATGGCTGTAATCAGGCAAGAAAAACAAGTAGTAAGAGAACCACGTGGAGAGGGAAATGTAATTGGGTTTCTTTGCTGGTCATGAAACTCCAGAAGAAGTCAGCCTTAATAATTACATAATTCTATATTATTCCTAAAATAGACATGTCATAAAGTAAAACTATTTTATTAATTTCTAATAAAAGCAGTATCATATTAAATTTTAAAAAGTTATCATCAAAATCAAACATTAAGATTAAAAACATGATGAAATGATTCTAGTTTTAATCATGCTGGAAGAATATTTAAATACACTGAGCTCCAAAATAAAGATGTAATGAAAACTATTCAACAATAAATATTACAGAAGAAGGCTAAGTGCTGAGAGAATGATGAAAATGTAAAGTCATAACAATAAAATGCCAGTATTAATTTACGAAGTACTTTAACATTTTAAAATATTTTCATATACAGTCTCCAATATAAGCAAGTGATAAAATAACTAAGATCAAGAGACACTGAAGTTCTGAAGAAAGATTCTCTCATACACTAATTCTACCTTAATGGTAAATTCTGCCAGTGCTAAATAAATGACATTATTAAAGGAAAACTGAGCTGACAGGTAAAATAAAATTGATGTTAAAATGTTTAAAGCAGAAGAGCTTCTAAGGCCTTGTGATGGGCTCATATGTAAAAAAAATGGTAGCAAAAGAGTGAAATCGCAACTTTCAGGTCTCTTTCATGCCTCCTTATAGATCTAGTTCAAAATTGTCACCTATAAAAATGAGATTCTGGGAGTTTCTATTGTGGCTCAGTGGTTAATTAACCCGATTAGTATCCATGAGGATGCAGGTTCAATCCCTGGCCTTGTTCAGTGTGTTAAGGATCCGGCATTGCCATGAGCTGTGTTGTAGGTTGCAGATGCAGCTTGGATCTCGCGTTGCTGTGGCTGTGGTGTAGGCCGGAGGCCGGCAGCTATAGCTCCTATTTGACCCCTGTCCTGGGAACTTCCATATGCTACACGTGCGGCCCTAAAAAGACAAAAGACAAAAAAAGGAAAAGATTCTGATAAAACCAAATCTCCCCTCTAATCTCACATTCACTAGTCCTGTGGAGAGGACCTTAAAAAATAAGGTGTTAAAAAAAAGCACTGGAAAGGTTTTATTAATTTTAGTCCCTAGGCTCTGATTTATGGATTATACGAAATTAACAAATTTTTACTGAGTTACAACTAGGAGCCAAATGGCCATACGATTAGCCTCAGTATTTCTGCATTTTTTGTTCTTGGCTTGGTGCATCATATTGATTTAACACAAGTATTTCCAAGATAAGGCATGAGAGTTCTGATGAATTGCCACCATAGACATGAAAGTCAAAACTAGTAAAAATCATACAAAGAAGATGAGATTCCAAAATCTGGGAAATTTAAACTTGATCTAAATATAACCTTTGACTGGCAGCACTGGAAAAATATAGCTATTAAAGAGCAAAAACATAATCAGTTCATTCAACAGATCACTAAGGCTGCTTTATGTGGCAGACACTCTTCTACTATGCACTAGGCATACACCTGGTAAGAAGAAATGAGAGCCCATGTCCTCTTGGAGCTTTTTGTGTTCTATTCTGCCTAGAAAAACACTTTGGAAGGAGAAGATTCTCCTCCCTTTTAGAGCCTTAGATGATAGTTTTCAAATCTAAAGGACTATTAGTATCAATTGTGAGTTTTTAAAAAGACCAATGCCCTGTCCTGGTCTGACCGAAATCTCCATAGGACATTCTAATGTAGCAAAGGTTGAGAGTCATGGCATTTTTGCACAAGTCAAATTCTTATTACTGCCACTAAAAATCCTGTTGGACTCTGCATCTCATTTCACAGAGTTTAAGGCATATTTTCCTCATTCTAAATGGATACACAATAATGAAACAGAAATAATGTTGCCTTTCAGGCTCTGGGACAAACTGAATTATTAGTATAATAAATGAATGTCAGGCTACAAAGGAATTGAGATCTTCGGAATAAGTAGACTTAAGAGTTGAAATATTCGTCTTTTGCAATAGATATAAGATGGAGGGTTTCTTCCCAGAAAAAAAAAAAGTCTTCTACATATCAACCACAAATCCTAAAGAAACACCGATTTTAAAGCACAGACATGAAATTCAGAGAAATGACAATAAGCATTTGAAAAGATAATCTCATTCATTAATAAAAATGAAAGTAAAAAATGAAAAGACGATATATCAAATGACTCTTTGAAAAAGAATTAGATATAAAAGTCAGTGAAATTGTGTTGAAAAGAGAACTGTCACACATTGGAAAAATATAAATTGTACAGTTTGGGGGGAAATTTGGAAGTATTTAGGAAAATTAATAATTTGTATAGCCTACTATTTGGTAATCTGGATTTAGTTACATACACTCTAACAAAACCTCACAGACCTAAATACAATATCATTTAATGCAGCATCATTTACAAAAGCAAAAATAAGGAAATAGCTAAAAATTTCAATATAGCAATATAAAATAAGTCATGGTATGACCAGATGATCTAATCTATAAGGTAAAAAAAAAAGTAAAAATCATTTAATATAAACTCTATATAATATATACAAAGAGATCATATAAGCATACATGTATATCAACATGATAAATGCTATATAGACAAAGCAAATTATTAAACAAATTATTAAACATGACTAGTGAAAAATTATTTTGCAACATATTGGCCATTCAGGAAAAAATACCTGAATTTTTTTTTTCCCCAAGTATAGAAATAATTACACTAAACATTAGATGATGAAATCTCTAGGTTGGGACAGGGCAGGAAGGTGGATCGATGGATAAGAGACAGGTGGTTTGAAATTTCTGAGTAGTTACTATTTATTCACAGCCCCTCAAAAAATATATTGTAAAAATTGAAAAGGTTTAACAATCTAACACACCTAAATTTATATTTCTCAGGTTTAAAAAAATTTTTTTTAAATATACAAATAATGGTAACAAATCTAAATTCTGGTTATAGGGAGTTCCCATTATGGCACAGGGGAAATTAATCGGACTAGTATTAATGAGGACATGGGTTCAATCCCCAGCCTTGCTCAGTGAGTCAGGGAACTGGCATTGCCATGAGCTGTGGTGTAGGTTGTAGAAGCCACTCAGATCCCTTGTTGCTGTGGCTATGGCTTAGGCCGGCAGTTCTAGTTCCAATTTGACCCCTAGCCTGGAAACTTGCATTATGCCTCAGCTGCAGCCCTAAAAAGCAAATAAATAAATAAATAAATAAATAAATAAATAAATAAATAAATTTCTGGTTATAGGCACTTAAGTATCTGATGTGTCAATTTCTATTAATCTTCTATATTTAGTGTTTACTATAGCTATTATTTTATAATTAAGTGTCTTAATTAAAAATAAGTTTCCATGTTCCCATTAAATCTACCTACAATTATTTTGAATTCCTTACTTTAATTTTGCTAAAAATTTTAATTTTACAATGCACCCTACTTGAGATACAAAATTATGATAGTATTACTCCTTTTATATTTAGGGTAAAGTAATGACACGTCTTTGGATCCAGAGAAGTTAGTACACTTCTGATGCTTGTAGGTATTCAAATAAATTTTTTTCTACAGCTGCACCTGTGACATATGGGCATTTCCAGGCTAAGGGTCGAATCAGAGCCTACAGCTGGCGCCTATGCCACAGCCATGGCAATCCCGGATGCAAGCCACATCTGTGACCTATGCCACAGCTTTCAGCATTGCTGGCTCCTTAGCCCAATGAGTGAAGCCAGGGAATGAATCCACATCCTCACTGATACTATGTCAGATTCTTAACCCAAGAGCCACAATGGAAACTCCCCAAACAAGTTATCCTTAAACTAACTCTGAACTTCAAGACAAAAGTCTGTTTATACTCACCATCTTACACATTTTGAAACTTTTTATGATAAATCCTTACTCCCAATCCCTTATGAAGGCTCATAAATTAACAATATTGCACAACTCCAAGGCCATTAAAAAACAGCTCTGTTGTCATCATACACAGAAGCCTGGCCTTGTCACCTTTATGTCATAACAATTTTGTCTGTATCCAGTTCTGGGGAAACATTTTCTGGACTACAACTTCACTCTAAAAGTAGAATTAAAATGGGAAAATTACTGTATCCCTAAAAAATTCTTATCAGACACATTTTATGTCAGTTATTGAAAGGACAGTGTTCCTTCATGGCTTAATTTACTATTTATTTATAAAATGATATAAATCTGCTTTAAGAAAGTTTAATTTCTCCAAAAGTTCAAATATGTTTGCCTTTCTAAAACTTACACTTTAACTCAAAAAAAAGGGAAATCAGCTCTAATCTCCATTTTATTTTTTAAAAAATTACACATTTCTTTCCTTTTTTTTTTCTTGACCACTCCCACAGCAAATGGAAGTTCCTGGACCAGAAACCCATGCCACAGCAGCAATTCAAGCCATGACAGTGACAATATCAGATCCCAAAATCACTGCACCACAAGAAAACTCCAAAAAAATTATATATTTCTAATCGCAAAATTTTAGAGGGATTTTTTTCTGGAACTGTCAAACATAGGAAATCATAGGATGGAAACCAGCTCATGAATACAAAGCTCAGAGTTGGCAATTTTATCTTGTCTTTGGATACAGTACTGGAATACAAGAATATAGCTACAGCTTAATAAGTAAACAATGAGAAATTTTGAGAAATTTATCATAAAACAACAAAATCTTTCCCACTAATCACCTGAATTATGAGGGCAAAGCAGATGAGAAGACTCTGCCATATTAATTATGGGTGATGTCTTTGTAAAGATTTTCCTGTAAAGATTTTCTTCTCCAGTGAGTCTTAGATTAAAGAAATAACACAAGAGAAAAACAAAAACTAACTACAACAGCTCCTCTCTCTATTATTCAAGGAAAGCTGCCATTCATCATGGTAACCTCAATATTGTCTCCTGATCTCAGATTTTCTGAGACATAAAGGAAACTGAAAGGGATTATTTTAGACTCAATGAAAGAAAAATGTAAACATTCTGCCTTAGAGTATTAAAACCATCACGAGACTCACTTTTTGGCAAACTAATGAAAACAAATTACTTAAGCATAAGGCTCATTTAATTCCAAATTAAGCCCTTGGCAATGATAGTAAAGTTGTAATAATAAAGTAGATAAAAATCAGCATCTGAAAGTTATAGGAAGAACTGAGAAAAAAGTCTATCCAGACATAACAAAATCAAATATCTCCCATTCTGTGTCCACCATTCATCACTGAAGTCATAGGTTTCCCTCATGTCAACAATGTTGGATTTCTCCTCATTGTCCTCCTTTCTGAAACAGTTCTCACTCACCCCCAAACATGAATATAAAAACAGAGTTCTTTGATTATGTATGCATGGCTAAAAGTATAATTAGAAATTTTTTTTTAGAATATATTCATGTGATAAAGTTTTGCCATAATCAAAGCTGTCAGGGTAGTTCTGTTTCCTTTCAAAGGAAAAATGGGTTTCCTTATTAATCACTACCCTCTATGCAATATTAGAATCTTTTTTCTGCACCAACTAACAAACAAAAGAATTTTAATGTCTGGTATTTTAAAAGCTATAAAGAGGTTCAGCGGATGGTCATATTCAGTCAATGGGAGGAAAGAACCTAAAGATTAAGGGCATTAAAAAGGTGTGCTAGTGAGATACTTAGTTTAGATTATAAAGAATTATTTCATCTATTTAAGCTGACTGTATAATACACCACAGTACTTTCTAAATTCAGCCATCTATCAGAAAACGTTTATATATATCCAGATAAATATTTAGCAGCTTAATAAAATCAGTTACAGACTGAAACTCACTGATGAAAAACTGCAGATTTTTTTGGACCAGATTATAATTTACCAAACAAGGTTTCCATCAAGGGAGAGTATTGCTATATAAAAATCAAAAGAGTATTAAGGCATATTTCATGTATCTGATATAATGAATAACACATAATTTATCCAAAGTTTAAAACCAAACTTATTTGGGTTGATTTGGTGGTAAAAAGTCACTGGGGACAAGAGGTTTTTTTTCTTTTCTTATTTCAATTTATAATCACAACTATTATCCTAACTGAATTCCTCATAATATCTCTTCATATATGTGACACTAGCTAATTTTAGTAAAAATGGACATTTTATTTAGAATATTTTAAAAATATGATGTAAAGAGAACAAATCTAAGATTAGCATCTATTTTCCTTTCATTTAAACATACCTGAAAGCAAATCTTACTAATTTTACTTAAAATTTTGTTTTATTTATTCCTTAAAGGTGTAACCTAGTATTTACATCTTGATTTCTAATACCATTTTCCCATAAAAGAAACCAGGCTTTCTTGGAGAAATGGACTGTTTTTAGGACTGAGGCAGGAAATATTCATGATGAGCCTGAAGCATCTTGTTGTGTTAGAAAGTAAGAAAGTGCTCAACACACACACACACACGCACATGCAAACACACATACACACACACACAGATGGGATGGGGTAAAGTATCCCTGAAGCCTGCTGACAAAGCTAGAACAATTTGAACAATAAAATAAATAACGTGGTACTGAGCTATAATGCAAAGTATAAAATAGCCATAAATCCATATTTATAAACAAATGACATAATAAAATATGAAAAAAGGAAAGCAGGAAGTAATAACTTTACCATGAAGAAACCTGAAAAACACTTTCAGCCAAATGACCAAGACCAGCTCAAACAGTGGTAGGTCATGTTGATGCATATTCCCTTCATCCCTGGTATTAAGGGACAAAAACATCACTTTATCTGTGTTCTTCCTCTCGAAACCCGTAAGCCCAGTCTAATTATGAGGAAAACATCAAACCAGTTCCAATGGAGACAATTTTACAAAGTATCTGACTAGGAGTCCTCAAAAGTGTCAAGGTTATCAAAAGCAAAGTTTAAGAAACCATCATAACCAAGAGGAACTTAAGGAGACATGACAAATAAATGTCATGTGCCTCCTAGATGGCATCTTGGAACAGGAAAAGGGCAATAGGTAAAAATGAAGGAAATGTGAAAAAGACTATGAACTTTAATAATAATGTACCAGAATCCGTTAATTAATTATAACATATATACTATATTAATGTGAGGTGTCAGTAATAGGCAAAACTGGCTGTGGAATACATGGGAACTCTGTTCTACTCAATTTTTCTATAAACCTAAAACTGTTCTAAAAAATAAAATCTGTTTTAAAGAATGGTTGCTATCAGAATTAAAGCTGCTAGAAATTAAATGAAATTAAATTGATGGCTCTGATAGATCAATATCTAAAAGCTGTGGGCCAAGAAATATTGACGACTGAAAATTAACAGCAAGGTAGGTGCCTATTAACATTTTACATGTCCTCAAAATTAAAAGGACAAACAACAGAATGAAGTAAAATAAAGGTTAAATGATCACCATTGCTTATACAGATTGTATGAGGGGATATACTGATTTCAAATTCTGTTTGAGTTTTGTCTGACACTCCACAGCTTCTGGTTAGTTTTCTAGAAACCTCCAAATAAGAAGCAACTATCAAGGGAAGGACAATTCTAAACCCATTGCTATGGTGTTTTTGTTGGCATGGTGACCCATTCTTCCTCATTAAGCTAACATGGGGAAATCAAGCAGTTAGCAATTTCTTGCATACCCAGGGCAAGCTGCTTCTAGAGCTAACTATTAGAAACTGAAGTACCCAAAGAGTTCAATTACTGAAACTGCAAGGGGTGTGCCCCAGCCCCTAACCCATTACACTAAAAGCTAGCCCTTGAATGCCAACCTTCAGAGTAATCTTGTTTAGCTTAAAATAGGAGGTTTATAACACTTCCCACTAGGCAGTGTGCTATGGTCAAATCAGGTTAGCCATGAAACAATCCAGCCTTTATGAAGAAAATATGTGAAGAAAATATCCTTTGTGACCTAAGAAACAAAAAATGCTTTAAACAAAAGAGGACATTTCTCTTTGACTATCGAAAACAGTTTTGGTTTTGATTAAACGCCTTTCCCTGTACTTTAAGATTACACCTAATAGAGGGAGAAATCAAAATAAAAGAGCTCAAATTAATTGCCTTTGGAAAAGGAACTCTTTTCTACCCATTTCTTCTCAAGTGGGCAACTGCTTTGCAAATGCATTTCCTGCACCAATGGATTAAACTGCAACATTCTTTTAACTCTGTGTGGCTTTAGTGCTACAAACCAGCCATTATGAGATGCGTTCCAGTCTCATTAATGAGTTAAGCAAGCGAGCCCAGCATTTTGGAAACATAAAGAGACAAATTATAATGAGACTTCACTCAGTGGGGAGGCCAAGATACAGCAGTCTTCTCTCAAAGATAATATAATAGACAGCTATTTAATGAGTGTGGGAGTTTTCCTAGGAAGATACAAAAGACACAAATAAGCAAAAGAAGATTTTTGATATATAAATAAAATATACATACCTTATAGGTAGGTGTTCATTAAGAAGCATAACCTTAATGCTTAGTGTATTTACATAAAAATGTGTTCCCGTTCTATAATTACACTTATCTTTTGCTAAACATAAATAGTAAATTCAACATCAAAATGGATACATGATTATTTACGTTTTCTCAAAGATAAAAATGTAGACCTTTATCAATATACTTCTCATGTGGATTTTGCCCACTGATGTATAAAATAACACTTGCTTTCTTTGATTGGGAAACCAAGTCAGAGTAATTAGTTGCAGAAAGAAAATGTTCACTTGGGAAAATATGCATCAATTTTTAAAACTCTTCTCTCAATATCTGGTGATTACAACCATTCAGAAATTCCCTGACAACACTCTGGCACATACTTAGGCATTATTAGTTATCAGAGCAGAATTAAACAGAATTGGAATCTTCCATGAGAACACCTAAATAGAACATTCTGGGTTTACTAAGTAAGCAGAGCAGCAGTCATCACCTACCCTCTCCTTTACCGCTACCTAAATGAAAACAGAACAAACGCCCATGTCCAATTTGCAAGTGTATCAGGATAGGAAGGGAATTATGGTTACTACCATCTACTGCAGAAAAATACAGCTGTACTTCCAAATATTTTTTGGGGTGAACTCTTGGATTTGTTACTTTGAATACAGGAAGAGATGGAAAGAGCAGCAAAGTAGTGGCACCAGTAGTAACCTAAGGCTAGTTATTTGAAAATACGTTAAAAAGAAAAATTGAATCTAGGGATGGGTGATGTGGAAAAACATGCAAAATATAATTTGAGTTCTCATGAAGAGTCATGTCTCACGTCTGTGCATCTTATTACTCTGAAAGTGAAATCCTTCTGAAAAGTAAACAGCAAACCTATTACAAAATAGGCAGCCCAAATTTTTTTGTTTGACCCTTTTTTTTTTCTTCTTGTTTTTAAGGCCACATATGCAGCATATGGAAGTTTAGGGGCTAGGGGTCGAACTGGAGCTGCAGCTGCATGCCTAAGCCTCAGCCACGGAAACTCTATATCCAAGCCGCATATGGGACCTACACCACAGCCACAGCTTGCTCCAATACAGGATCCTTATCCCATGAACAAGGTCAAGGATCAAACCCACAACCTCACAGAGACAACGTCAGGTCCTTAACCCACTGAGCCACAATGCGAACCCCCCATTTTTATTTTATTAAATAAAAAGCAATCTTTATTATAAACAAATGAAGTAGTATTTCTAAGAGTGATATTTGTACCATCAAATAAGCATTTTTAAATGCATACCTTTATTAGCTGAAATTAATCATCAAGAGTGACCCTCAAATTATACTTACTTTATGAATAATAAGCCAGTTGCATGTTTCATGTTAGGCAGACACAGAAATGATTGATATAACTGCCAAGTGGCCAGGAGTCAGATGTTTGGCAACAGACAAAAACACTGAAAAGTTTTTTCAGTTCAGGTTCTGTTCTGATGGCTTCTCCAAGAGTGTCTTCTTGCCAGAAGCAACTTGGCAAAATGCAGTTTGGGAAGCCTATTGGTAGACGCTACCAATCTAAACAGATAAAATCTTTGTGTAAATGTTATCCACCTAATTTCTCTTTTCTCCTCTTCTAGTGGGAGATTTGAAATTAAATTTAATCATATACTAACTTTTAATAGATTTAAATGTCAATCGAAGTGTTCAGAAAGTTCAGGGACAACTTCTCAAGGTTTTAAAACAGAAAGGAACTTGACAACTGTGAAACCCATGTAACTACTGCAGTATTTGTCCTCCACTTGAATAAGACTTCAATACAACCCCAAAGTTTGATCTTACTTCAAATTAGTTTTAAAAAATCCTGCGTTTATTAAATACCTGTTTTGAGGGCCATTAAAATTTTCCCCATTAATCTTCCTTTTTAAGCAAGCCCAGCCTTTGTAGCCATCATTAAAGTACTATATTTCAAATCATTTCAGACAGTTAAAATCTGCTATTTTTTATGGAGATGTAGATGTTTGATTTTTAGCAATACCAATTTTTAAAAATCCTAGCATAAAGTAAGATTTGCTGCAAAATCTCTCATGAGTCTTCAAAACATATCTGGGTAATTCCTTCCTCCCAACACAGCTCCAATTAGCACTAATCATTGCCATTCCCTAATTATTCAAAATTAAATAAACTGAACTTAACACGTGCAAACATTTTGCAATTCGCCCTGCATCCACATCTCTTTTTAAGTTAACTCATAAACTCAGACAATGTGTTTTGATAGATTATTATCATTGGATTAGGTCCAAAAAGCATTCCTCTTATGGGAATTCTGTCTGCTTAACAGTTGTGGTTTAGTGGATGCTCCCTGACTAAACTGTCAATCATTTTGACTGACTCCTGGCCCTAAGAACTCTGCTAGGAGACAAGTAAGGACTTTTTTTCCAGGTGTGTGACTGGCACTAAGTCTAGACGAAGCAAAGGGAAAGTGCAAGGGATTGGTTAAAATACCTGCCCCGGGATGCTCTGGCTTTCTGCTCCATACTTAACCTACCCCTGTTCAAACACACCAGTTATTCCTGTCCCCTCACAATGGAGCCTGTTGGGCACCCTCAATACAGCAATGAACACCAGCAACACTTAGAAGTGTAGAAAACTCATGCAACATGTGCCATGGGTAAGGCGAACCCTAAGATGAAAAATCCTAACACTGTGCTATAAATTTTGATAACCAGAAAAATAACAAAAATTACAGGATGTGTTTGGGTCTTTATATAGCCTCTGTAACTCAAATATTCCTTTCTAAGTACTATCAGGAAATTCCATTCTTGAATAAGTTCCATAACAACTCCTAAACTAAACACACCAGAAACTGTACAGTGAGAGTCACACTTCCTAATAAATCCATCTTTGTTATATTCTGTCCCATATCTCAAATCAGCCCACCTATCTTGTTCCTTCAATAATCTAAACAAATGCAGGTCATCCAAATGATATGCTAAAGTGAGTACAAATTAAGCTCTATCCTATTTTTCCATGAGAGACCAGACATTATGAGGAAAGAGAGAATTGTGTATAATTGTCTAATGAATTCAAACACCTGTTAAGTCATTTTATACCTCCCAGATGAGGTCCCGGCATCTAGCGAAGAGAGCAGTGCCTAAAGAACAATACTCTACTCTGTCATTATATTTCACTACGGAATGCTGGGGAAATCATTTATTTGGAGGCACAGCACTAATTATGAAGGTTTACTAAATATTTTACAGAATGTTTTTACATATATTATCTCAAGTAATTTTTTCTAAAACCTAGTTTGTAAACTATGTGAATTTCTGTTTTGCAAAAGGCCAGGTGGAACTCAGAGGGATGAAATATGTCGCCTGGAAGCTCAGAGCTAAGGGGTAGAAGAACTAAGACTCAAAGTTACGTCCTTTAAAAGTCCAGGGTACTCTGCCCTACCCCACCCTCAACCACAGAGTTCTGACTTTGCAACCACCATTTCCAGTTCTTCACCAGCCAAGTTCCTTAAGCTCCCTCATTCTCTCCAACCTCCAAGGGATATTGGACATAAAAAATCATTAGCTTCCACAGGAGAGGCTCATAAAGAAACCGATGGGTAAAGGCTAGAAGAGATCTAGAAATCAAAAATTTATATTTGATGGCAAAATAAGATGTGATACATATGTACAATGGAATATTATTCAGCCATAAAAACGAATGAAATAATGTTATTTGCAGCAACATAGATGGCCGTAGAGATTATCATACTAAGTGAGGTAAATTGGACAAAGACAAATATCATATATCACTTATATGCATAATCTATTATATGACACAAATGACCTTATCTACAAAAGAGAAATAGACTCACAGACATATAAAAGAGACTTATAGTTGCCAAGGGGGAGGAGGTTGGGAGAGAGATACAGTGGAAGATTGGGGTTAAAGGTAAGCTATTATATATAGAATGGATAAATACCAAGGTCCTACCATAGAGCGCAGGGAACTATCAATTAGCAATTAGCAATATTCTATGATAAACCTAAGAAAGAATATAGCAAAAAAAGAAAATGTGTGTGTGTGTATATATATACACACACACACACACACACATATTTATGATTTTGTTTATAATGTTGATTTAAAAAAAAATCTATATTCTTCAGAACTGTGAGATTATCTTCCCTGTGTTTATTTGTGCAGTGAGGAAACGGATGTCCATTGAGTTTAAATGTGTTCCCCAAGGACACAGAGCTATTTAGTAGAGGTCAGAACCAGAAATTTCATTTGCCTTTGTGTTAGTGGCATGGTACTTGATTCCTCTGTTTATATTTTTAAGCACTACTCTTCAATGAGAATCTATAATAATTCAAGAATAATTAGATTCTAGTGTCTTTGGCCTCATATTCAATGCTGTCCAAAATTTGATCCATCTTCATTACATAAACTTCAAAATTCCGTAAGTAATGTTGATATCTTTTTTTCTGTTTGTTCAAAATTTTTTTTTTTAGGGCCACACTTGTGGCATATGGAAGTTCCCAGGCTGGGGGTTGAATCCGAGCTGCATCTGCAGCCTGTGCTGCAGCTTGTAGCAATGCCAGATCTTTAACCCACTGAGCGAGGCTAAGGATCAAACCATCATCCTCATGCATACTAGTTGGGTTCTTAACCCACTGAGCCACAACAGGAACTCCTGTTTGTTCAAAATTTTAATATTCCCCAAGAGGTATCAGTCTTATTACTCCATATGTAAAACAAATTTACATCATCTACCTAACGTTGCCACTGTCTTAAATGTTCTCCTTCATCTCCAGCTTAAATTCCATTTCATCCACAAGACACCTCCAGTTTCTCCAGTCTACTTTAATCCCTGCTTTCTCAAAGCTCTCCAGACTTTTCTATGTGATACAAATTATATCATATGTCATAGAGGTCAAGTCTCCCTTTGTTAAGGCCCAAATGACACTGAGCATATATAATGTTGATTATCACTCCCTTCAGAAATAAGTCTCAGTGCTCCCACAGGAATATAAAGCTCCTAGAGGGCATTCCTGTTTTCTTCATTGAAAACACTGCAGCTGGACCAGCACCTGCACAGGCCAGACACTCAATAGTAGATGGATGAATGGGCACATGAATGATTGAGCAAATGACTGACTGAATGAATAAAAGAACAAGGAACAAAGACAGCAGTATAGAAGGAAGCTGGAGGGCAGATATGAGGGCAGTTTTAGATACACCAGAATCTTGACACAGTGATCAAATGATTCAACATATAATTCTATGTACCTAAAGGTCGCAGTTCCCCTTTAGTCTATATACCTATAAAGGACAATAGAGAGAGGGGGATTTTTTGAAGTCTATGTGGTGATAATGTAGCTCCTCTTCCTTTAACTTACATATTTTGTGTCACTGTCCATACTTTAACAAGTCACTTACTTTTCCTGGTGAGCACTATTTTAACTTCAGAGTTACAACAATGTCAAAGCATTTATAAGGCTCTGTAGCTAATAAGGCCTGTCCTCCTGACTGTAGAAAAAACTTCAAATAGTTTTTAAATATACCTGAAGTTTGAAGCTAGATCCAGTTCCTAATCCTTAGGGCTCTTTTTTTTCTTTTCTCTCTCTTTTTTTTTTTTTTTTTTTAATTTGCTTCTTAGGGCCTTAGGTACTGCATACGGAAGTTCCCAGGCTAGGGGTTGAATCGAAGCTGCAGCTGCCGGTCTGCAGTACAACCATGGCAACTTGGGATCAGAGCCATATCTGCGACCTATACCACAGCTCATAGCAACACTGGATCCTTAACCGACTGAGCAAGGCCAGGGATTGAACCTGCATTCTCATGGATACAGGTTCGTTTCCACTGAGCCAAAACAGGAACTCCATCCTTAGGGCTCTTTTTAATCAATGAAGAATAAGAGAAGAATATAGAGTCTCAAGAAAGAAAAGAACAAAGGAGAGGGAGGAATAGAGAAAAGTAGTCAGGGAGAAAGAGTCAGGAAGACAAGACTTTTAATCATTATGCTTGTAAGTTAACCTGAACAAGATGACAGTAATCAAATTACATAAAACCTCTGGGCATCATCAGCTCTAAATGTAGATCCTTAATATACCCATTAACTTTCTGAGGTCTTCAGGAGGTGATATGAAGTGTTAGGAAGGTCTGCAAACAATATAACCCTGGACAGAGGTAAGACATTACAGATATGGGGGATGGGTAGTCTTGAAAGAGCAGTGTCAGTTCCTTCAAAAAGATGCTGTTGTGGGACGTGAGAATCTACCATGTAACTGCATACTTCCCAGTGACAGGAAACTATGGTCCCAGGGAGGAAGCTATTTTTAATTTCATTTCTAAACATCCTGCACCAAAATTCAGTCATACACAGTGAATAACAAAATTTAGCACTTGATAAATATAAAAATGGACTAATATCTTTGCAACACTAGATAACTAGATGAGAATATTCACATTTACTGCAATTCTCTAATAAAATCTAACTTCTAAAAATATATTAAAACAGTAACAGAACAACCATACATATGATCTTTCTGGCACATATTTTAAAATTAGCTAATTTGCAGAGAAGAGAAATTATCTTAAAATAGATAAAAATAAAAACAGTTCACATTAATGGAACTCTTATTGCGTGCTAAGCATTCAGAGATTTCTCTGTAGTAACTCATTTAATCTTCAAAAAACCCTAGATTTGAGATGTACTGAGACAGAAAAAGGTAAAATCAGAATTCACAGATCAGGATACTATTAAAGCAACAGGCTTTATTTATTTATTCCCTCATTCAAACCAGCTGCCTCATTAAGATAGGGAAGAAAATATTACAAATCATTGCCAAACAATCTGAAATACTGTCGAAAAGGGCCAAATGTAAAGCTGCACTCAAAAAGAAAAATTAGGAGTTCCCACCTTGGCTCAGTGGTTAATGAATCTGACTAGCATCCATGAGGATGCAGCTTTGATCCCTGGCCTTGCTCAGTGGGTTAAGGATCCCGCGTTGCCATGAACCGTGGTGTAGGTGGCAGATGAGGCTCCGATCCTGCGTTGCTGTGGCTGTGGCATAAGCCGCAGCCTGGGAACCTTCATATGCCATGGGTGCGGCCCTAAAAAGAAAAAGAAAAGAAAAAGAAAAATTAAACAATACTTATTAGAATTATTTACAGAATATTCAGAACTGGAGATTGTGGCTTGATGAGTTTGAAAGAAAGGAAAATAGAGGCCAAATTCACATGGATCTTTACAGATTTTGTTATCCAGATTTAGTTATCTCAGACTTTTAAAATTCTCAACCAAGAATTCTAATGATATTCCATTGCCCCAAGTGCCCCTCATTCGGATAAAAGGAAATGGCCAATTTTCAAAGAGATAGAATGAGAGCTATAAAACAATAAATAAAACATTGTCAGGCTCGCCACTGCCTCACAACAGAACTATGGCACAAATACCAACACATTGACCAAGATATTAAAAAAAAGAAATTCACTGCCAAAGCCAACAGCTTCATATCTGCTCAGGAGGTAAATATAGTAAGACACAAACTGTCACTCCAATACCACCAAATAACAACTGCAGCCAAAAAAAAAAAAAGTATTATTAAGCTAGTTTTATGTCTCAAATTTTTTCCAGTGACAGCTCCCCTCCACCATAAAAGTGTGTGGCCCTTGTATTAAGAGCAATCAATAAGTACCTTCAACATATCTTTCTAAATAATTTGCAAAAAAGGGGGGGTGGATGAAGAAAAGTTCAACTACCCTGATATTACAAGCTAAATTTCTACTGAAGATAATTTTACAGCTGCTATGAACTTTTAGAGCAGGTTATTCTTGGAAACCACCTTCTGCTTATTTGGGCTTCCTTTAGGGGGGAATTATTACCAAAGTTTACTTTGTATGATTATTTTGAATGAATTCAGTAACCAGAGAATAGTCATGGTGCTAAATTTGGACTTGAATTTACTTTCAAATTTAGGGTAAAGGAGAGCCTACTAACACAAAGCGGGATTGCCAATACCTGCTCAGCGAGCTCACTGGTACTCTGATCAAATACAGAGCAGGGAGAGAATAAAGATCTTGGGTTCTCAGGGTTACCTCAGGCAAATCATACCACTCTAGATTTACTCAACTGTAAAAGAACAAGATGAACACCCTCTGGATAGAAGTATTAAAGATCCAGATAAAAATAAAAATGAATGTGAAGGCCCTTTGTAAAAATGAACGAAACTTGTATGAAATTAGATGCCTGATACTACAACAAAGACATTGTCCCAACACAGGCTCTTTGGAGAGTCTGTATGACTTAATTCGGTTAATTAAGTAGATAGAGTAGATGGAATCAGAAAACTATACGCTATGAGCCAAATCTAGTGCCTGCCTGTTTTTCAGGTAAAGTTTTACTAGAACATGGAGCATCCACTTATTTCAGTAATCCTGCAGAGTTGAACAGCTGTCATGGAGTTCACATAACAGAAAACATTCAGCCCTTGATACTGAATGTTTTTTGACCTCTGAGATAGAGGATACAATATGGTGAATTCTAGGTCCAGAAAACTGTTTGACACTTGACAATATTATTTCCTTTAGTTTTTTTTTTTTTTTTTAATTTCCCTATAGAGAATGGCAATTCAATTTGGTGTTTCAGCGAAATATGCTATTTTTCTTGCGTGGAAAAAAGGATCAAAGCCAATTTCTAATTATATGCCTAAAACGATAGCACAGTTCATGTAAAATGACATAAGGAAACAATTATACAGACTAGAATGGGGAATTTAGAATTAGAAAGTATGGTGGACTTCTGGGAGAATCCATTTCTCAAAGTCAAGTGTTAACTGTATTTGAGTTCAAAAGATAATGAAAAAGATAACTTCAAACCATCATGATAAAAGGGAGATATGAAGATATTTCAATACAAATAGATTCCTCTGAAAGGTAAAATAGAACATATAGCTCACTTCACTTTGCAATAATTACTTGGTCCTCAAGAAACATTATTATAAGCATTTAAGGGTATAACTTTCTGTTCTGGGAATGAATGAAGAACTTAAAATCTGCGTAATAATTCCATCTTTCCAATCAGATTCTTTCAAAGACAAGGAAAGTTATGAATTTACCAAAATAAAAATCTGCAAAATTATTTTGTTTAATTATGACTAAAAATAGTATGATATAATTTGGTTCCTGAAGCATCCCCAGAAACTCCCATATTAGGAAAATAACCCCCGAAGAGGTTAAATGACTTGCCCACAGTTACACAACTAGGTATCGGCAGAAACTGTGACAACACAAGCCTCCTGATTAGGACTGCAGGATTTATGTCATTATGCCACACGGCCATACTTTTCACAGTGTGTTCCCTTTATATCTGAAATCACAGCTTCTCTCAAATGTCTAACATTTTTCAGAGACTCTCGTGTAATTAACCTAGAAAAAAGCCACCAGCTGGATGCAAAGGTGTAGCTTCAAACAACCTTTATACAAATCTGATGTAAATCAGCAAATGTCTTAATGACATATTAGATTTTTATAGAATCATTCTCCCACAATCAACTTCATGTTCTTAGTCTTTTAAAAATGCTCAAAAGTAAATCTCCCTTTAGGAAATACGCTAGAATATATTTTAGGATGGCCATTTCTTTAAAGGCATAAAGAACCACATGTATAACTGAATCACTTTGTTATACAGCAGAAATTACCACAACACTGTAAGTCAACTATACTTCAATAAAAAAATTAATGAAAAAAAAAGGAAATATTCCAAACTCCGTTCCATCTTTAAATATGTTTAGCTTTTCTAAAAATTGGCTTCCTTTTTTCAAAAAAGTAAGGGAATGGAAATTGGGTGTACCCTAGATTTTCACAAACACCTTTACATTTTGATAAAAATCCCTAGTCATAGCTAAAAACAAATCAGTAATATGTATTTAAATACAAAAGTTACTTCTGCATGTGTAAGACCTGTGTAATACACACTGAGAGAAAAATATATGCAAAAGACTAAGAAGGACACTGATTCCTATTTACACCATAAGCCAATGTTAATCATTCAAGAACCAACAGCTGCATGTACCAAACATACAGCCAGGAAAGCAATCAAATAGTAACATCAGATTCTTATTGTAGAAAACTATATTGAGGTAGAGGCCTATAATTTATCATAGTTAAAAAAAAAAAAATATGTGGATCCAAGCATGCTAACCCAAACATAACCCCAAAGAAGATACCCTGATTACCAAACTCCATTACCAATTTGTTGAATAGTAAATAAGACAGGCAAGCATATCAAAGACACCGGGGAAAACATGCAGGAAGCTCAGTAAGACTTTAGCCAGGTTTACTAAAACACATGCATTGAGGTAAGGACTTTTCTTTATGGATCTCATTAAACTTAAAAAGTGAAAGAAAAAAAAAGTGCAGGAATTTCTGTTGTGGCTCAGCCAGTTAAGAACCCAACTAGTATCCATAAAGATGCAGGTTCGATCCCTGGTTCAGTGGTTTAAGGATCTGGCGTTGCCTCAAGCTATGGTTTAGGTCGCAGATGCAGCTTGGATCCCTCATTGCTATAGCTATGTATAGGCTAGCAGCTGTAGCTCCAATTCGACCCCTCGCCTGGGAACTTCCATATGCTATAGGTGTGGCCCTAAAAAGAAAGAAAAAAAGTGAAAAAAAAACAGCAACAAAAAATTTACATCTTTGAAAAACACTATAGGTCCAAATTCCCTTATCCTTAATTTTGAAATACGGAATTGAAATTATAGTGATAGCTGCAAAAACTTGAACACACTCAAAACCAATACATAAACTGTGCACTTTAAAATGGAAGGATTTTATGAAATGTGAATTACATCTCAATAAAACTGTTAAAAGTATAAAAAAGTCTGACCTGAAGTGACATGAGGCTATACATGGTCATTCTTCCATTTATTATAAATATTCAGGTATTTCCCTTAAGAAATACTAAAAGGTGCTCACTTTGCCATGTTAGGGGCTTACATAATCCAGAATTTATGCACGCTGTTAACTCTGGATAATTTTTTATTTTAAATCAGAATTACATCTGGCCTCAGAGGTTATGGATATTGAATTAGGAAACCTACAGCACTTTACTATATAAACAGAGAAAAGCTGTTTCCCAAAACACTCTTTACAATCCACATCCAACTAGACCTGACATCCTGTGGAAGGTAGGACCAAGACACACCGGCACTCACTGGCCCACAACCTTGCTAGTTATTATAAGCTGTTTACATTTTTTAATAAAATATATAGGAAAAGGTTTTTATCTGAACTATAAAGCAACCTCCGTAGCACATGTACATCTCTTCCCTTATAAAGTCTGCCATTAGGAATACATTGCCTGTACATAGAAATAAGTTAATAAGGTTGATTAGCAGAGATGCAGCAATATGAAATTTGGAGCAAACAAATGCTTCAGTATGAACTGACTCCAGATGATTCTTATCAGCATGCTTTTGAGAAACATCATGCATTTCAGAGAGGGCAGGGAAGTTGTACGGAGATTTAGAAGCAAATCTAACCCAGATCAACCTCAAAGGATTTATGTACAAGGCCGCTTTTAATCTATTCAGGGTGTGACAACGTCATGGTGACATGGTATGTCCTTGCAAGCCAATGTAATGGTGATGATCAAGGCCAGAATACCAGTATCTCAATGCCTATTTCTCTTCTGGGACAGGAAGATTCAAAAGAAAAACAGTATCCAGTCCTTGTCCAAGGAGGTTTCAGAACCACTTCACATACACGATACCTGAAATAACCAGGCCACATTTTCCTTGAAGGAACTCAACTCAAAGACAGTGATCCTCACTGAAAATAATCATAGGATTTAGAATTAGCATTGCCTTTGAAATCCAGCTTCATGGCATGCTAATCAATTCATGGAAAAACACTCCAGGTCTTATCAAATGGGTACAAATAATAACCCCAGAGGGTTACTGTGACGGTTAAATTAGAAAATAAATGTCAGTTTCAAGAGAGCAGAAGTTTTGTCTGATTTTCTTCACTATTTCATCCTTGACATCTAGAAGGGTACCTCATACCTAGAAGACACTCTGTACCTATTTTTCAAAAAATGAAAAAATTAGAAAACATCTAGCAACCTTTTTATATGACAGGCATTGAGGGAGGGAAAAAAAAAGCTGAAGTTGACTCTGAACCCAAATTAAATGCACAAGCATGAAATGGTCTTAAATTCTAAAAAAGAAGTTAAAAACAAAACAAAATTCTGGATAAGCTGAGCTATTTAGATGCCACTGCTTTTCTGTCAGTCAAGACACTTCCCTAACCAGGCTAAATTAATTTGGCAGACTTGTGTACTTTATATGAAATTTATTAGTACTTAAGAAAGAGTGATGTAATTAATGGACATGTGTCTTATAAGTCCTAAAGACCGGGATAATACATTATCTTTGTATTTTCAGCAGCCATAAAACTAGCTATTGTATATAGAAATGCAGATTATTGTACTGAAAGCTATTTGTAGGTAAACACCTTTGGTCCCAAAGTCAGTTAATATGAGAGAATGGTTTATGCTTTCATCAACCTATCTGGATCTTCCATTTTAACCAAACTTGTACAAAAACAGTATAATGGAAAGGCCATGAGCTTTGGGAATCCCTTCTCCACAGGCAAATTATTTCACTTCTATAAACCTCAGTTTCCTTATCTGTAAATGACATTAATAATATCTACTTTCATAGACTCGAACAAGGTAATGCACAGAAGATACTTTGCTGGTAACACAGAAAGCCTTGATAAATGGTGGTTGTTCTCACTATTACCACCAGTTCTGTGTATATGCAAATGAAAGTTAATGAATTCAAATAGGGTGTTTCTCTTCCTTCTTAAACAAAATGGAAGTCGCACAGCCTCGAAGAAGATTATACTGGAGAATACAAGAGAATCAAAGACTACAAATTATCCTGTCCAAGGACCAGCAACTTTAGGCTGCTGCTTTGACAGCTTAAACTCAGCCCTTTTTCTCACTCAGCCTGCCCATTTTTCAATTGGCACTTCTGCATTATCTCCTTTCTGGCAATTTTACCTGGGAAGTAGAGTCATTTTTGGAACCATCCTCACTTTTGACATTAGGGTTGTCACTTATTCAAATATTCACCCAGCAATAATTAACTAACATCATATTGTATGGTCAGAAGAAATTTCAGACATCTTTAAAACACAAGTGGCAAATGCCATATTCCTGGCATTGCGGGTCAGAGCAAAAGACTATACACCCAACTGATGAGTCTACTGCTAATGCTTAAAATTTTTCTTGCCCCCAGTTTGTGCAGTGGTGCCATGGAGAGTAGGAAGAAGGTATCAAAGAAAAGCTGCTCCAGTATTTATTACTGCTCTAATTCTAGACCAATCTCAGGCTCAGCATCATCAAAGAGAATCTACTGTAACACTGTTATACTACTGTAAAACAGTAATACTGTTAAAGGAAATTAACCAAATTAAGATGAAAAATACACCGTGATTTTTGTACCTTTGTGTTAAGCTTCTGGTAGCTACAAAAGTAAATGTTCCATATGAATGAGGTCTTAAATAAAGCTGGAGCTCAAGAATGGCAACAGGCAAATACTTGAGCCCTTAAATGAAGCTAGTTTAGGGGAGCAGGAGCAGGAAAAAGAAGGGCCTGAGAAGGAAACAACAACAAAACAAAAACCAACCACTACATTTCAAAAGGTTCCCTGGCATATATCCAGAGAAAGCCATAATTCAGAGAAAAGATACACGTGCCCCAGTGTTCACAACAGCACTAGTTACGACAGCCAAGACATGAAAGCAACCTAAAATGTCCATCAACAGAGTAATGGATAAAAAAGATATGGTACATATATATATATACAATGGAATATTACTCAGACACAAAAAAGAAATAATGCTCTTTGCAGCAATATGGATGGATCTAGAAATTACTGTACTAAAAAGATGAGACAAATATCATATAACATCACTAATATGTGGAATCTAATAAAAATTATACTTATTCACAAAACAGAAATGGACTCAAAGATTTCTAAATCAAACGTATGGTTACCAAAGGCAAAGTGTTAGGGGAGAGGTACAAATTAGGAGTTTGGGATTAATTAAGTATATAAATTCATTATATACTTACCATATACAAAATTGGTAAGTAACAAGGACCTGCTGTATAGCACAAGGAAATCTACTCAATACTGTCTAATAACCAATATTGGAAAAGACTCTGAAAAAGAATGAATATATGTATATGTATCACTGATTGACTTTGCTGTATATCTGAAACTAACACAACACTGTAAGTCAGCTACATGCCAATAAAATTTTTCAAAAAAAGAAAAAGAAAAAAAATGACAAGCAGGTCGAATCAGAACAGAAAATTTAAAAAAGAAAAAGAAAAGTAAAGGTACCCTGGAATTATCAATACAGCAAAAGAGAAAGAACCTCGGGTGAAATGAGAAGGGCCGAGTTTTAATTAATGATGCACTTGAAGGACGGTACAGGGAGGTCTATCACAAGTCTCTAGCCTTAAGTGGCAAACAAAAAGTTATTCCCATGGTAACAAGTTTTTATAAATTAAAGGCAGGGATGCAATCTGTATAACGGTAGAAGCACTGGACCTGTAGGAAGAGGTACAGTGTCAACTCTCCCCTCAACTAATCCTGTGACTAATTTCTATGGGCTCCAAATTCTGTGAAAAGAGATGAGGCAGCATGTGGATAAACAGATAATTCCTAATGTCCCTCTCTAGCCACAAAATCTTGCGTTCTTACGATAATCTTACAATATGTAATAATATTGTATGGGTACCAGATCCTCAGTGTACATCAGTGACTCCCAAACCCAGTTATTCATCAAAATAACAGCAGGGGTTTTTTAAAAGTAGTTTCTTTGCTGCTACCTCCCCACCAGCTCCCCCTCAATGCCTCAAAAACAAACTAAAAATTAAGCAGAGAAAAATATTCTTATTTAATAACTTCTGGTTTTAGACTACAATCTCTGGCTTAAAACAATTTCCCAATGAGAAGCTCATGACCATTCCAGCTTAAAATATTAAAGGAAACCTATGCTGAACCCAAATCTTTAAACAGCCACCATCCTCCACCCACTCCTGGTATTACCTGTCAATTAAAACAATTTTTAAATATTGGATTTTCTGAAATCAAGACCAATTTTACCCTTAGACTTTTCTCAGAATGCGCAGGTTACAAGGATTTGAATTTCCGTAAAAGTAATTTGGTCTGAATGTTAAGACATCTTAAAATATGTTATAAAATTTTGGGGAGTTCCCGTCGTGGCTCAGGGGAAACAAATCTAAGTAACCATGAGGATGCAGGTTCGATCCCTGGCCTCGCTCAGTTGGTTAAGAACCCAGCATTGCCGTGAGCTGTGATGTAGGTCACAGATGTGGCTTGAACCCCACATCGCTGTGGCTGTGGCGTAGGCCAGGGGTTACAGCTCCGATTTGACCCCTAGCCTGGGAACCTCCATATGTCATGGTACGGCCCTAAAAGGACCAAAAAAAAAAGAAAAAAAATGGCAGCCAGAAAGAAAGCATTGCTTTAAAATCAAAACTTTTTGCCTTCTCTGCTTTTTTTAGGAGGTAGGGAAATTAAACTGTGGAACAAGAACAATAAGAACAAAAACCACTCAAGGTTTCTCGGAAAAGGTTTGTTATGAGATTCTGGACTCAGTTGCAACAATATTGCCTGCCAGCTGAAGAAGAATAGGAGGAGGGAAGAGATGGAGATTCACCCTTAGGTGATAACAGTGCTTCCTTTTTCTCCAAAGAATGAGACCTGAATGCTACCAGCTATTGTACCTACCGAACCAATCTTTCTTACTGTACACCTTACTGAAAGGAAATATATAGGAAACAGGATGGTAGGGGGAGCAGACAAGAAAAGGTTTGTCCCCCCTCTGCTTTCAGATATACAGGCAACAGCACCATCCTGCCCAAAGGGGAAAAAATCAGGCTATAAAACCATGAGATGATGACAAGATATTATCAAAGGAGAAAAATTAAGGCATGAGTACATGTATTTGTTTTCAAACAAACAAAAGATAAATGATCCAACTGTGTTGTTCAGAAGAATTAGCCCTGAATAAGGTCTTTTTGTCAGTATTCTTTAAGTTGTCACTACTGGTGGACAGGAGAGCAAACATTTTACCCCGCATCCCATTAGAAAAGCCACAGCTAAGCCAATGGAGTGTTCTATAAAATGATAGACAAAAAGTTTACTACTACTGAAATGCTGTGGAAATGCAGTAAAATGCTGATGCTCATGATGATTCCTACAGAAAAGGAACTGGGCTGAAGAGTATACATTTACTATATTCATTTCTGACAATAACTTTTCAAGGCGAATACGACATTTCTATTTTATAGATCCTGTAACTGATGTTCAATAAATACATTTAGTAATTTATCCAGAGTCACATCATGTAAATCTAAATCTGCAGGCTCCAGTCTTATGGCCTTACATGAGAATATTAGTCAATCACCAAGTGGTCCTTCAAAGTAAATATTACTTGTGGTTTTGTTTGTATTTTTGTTTTGTTTTGTTTTTTGTCTTTTTGCCTTATTTGGGCCGCACCCGCGGCATATGGAGGTTCCCAAGCTAGGGGTCTAACGGGAGCTGTAGTAGCTGCCGGCAACACCGGATCCTTAACCCACTGAGCAAGGCCAGGGATCGAACCCGCAACCTCATGGTTTCTAGTCAGATTCGTTAACCACTGAGCCACGATGGGAACTCCAACATCACTTGTTTTTATACTATTAGATATATACAACTTTTTATCACACCATATCATGAGGTCTTAAAAAAGAAAATTCACTCGATGCAAGATGTAAACTGGCAGTTTTTGCCTGCATCTTCAAATTAGGAGAAATAATTCTATGTCATTTGGAGATTTACATTTCATAAAATTTATGGAAATATACTCAAATCATTCATGCATAATCTTGGAATAATCAGACTATATTATACAGACATGTAGTCCTACAGTTTATTCTGATAGACTACCACACAACAGACACACACATACACACAACCTTATAGGGAGGAGACTCAGGGTCTTAACACATTAAAAACTAAGATGATGCCCTCAAAAGGCTGGGTTGGTACTGCTAACAGCTATAAGAACTCAAAATTCACCAAATTAATATAGTAAGGTTTTTTTTTTCCCTGCTCTGTTGCTTTTAAACACATAAAACTTATTTATTTTTAAACAGTCACAACTGATGTTGCATATAATCAAGGACTATTAAATGTACTTAGTTGCAGTTATCCTCAGCAATATATTAATGGGAATTCTAGATATATTTTCCATTTCTTTACATACTTAAAACTACAGTATTTTCTTTGTTTTTAAGTGTCCTTCATTTTCTTCTTGTTGTCCCTGCTTTTTTCTTTGAATCTAACATTAATTACAAGCAAAAGGACAACCACATACCCAAATGCAGACACTGCAAATTCCCCCTTTCATACCGAAGAGCAGGATTATGTTCTTTGTGTTTGATTTCTTGAAATGAAATGAATAAACATGTGGAAAAAGAAAGAAAGTGTCCTTTGGAACAGAAGCACAAACTTCACTAATCAAGGCCATAATTACTGAGGAAACGTATTAAATTCTGAATTCATGCTATTTCACTCGATGCAAGAGTTATAATCAGACCAGCAGAGCATACAGGAGCCATCTGGGTGCTGCAGTTGTAAAGACAAACCCTGAGAGCAAGGGCATGTCGACCTTCCTGGCACCAAATCACGGACTCCTATATTAGAGAGTGCTATTCTTCCCTTTGGATTTCTTGTTTTCCTTTTTGCAGAAAGGAAGATTGTGATCAATAGGTATGAAACTAGATGTAAAAAAAAAAAAAAAAAAAACTTATCACATCATGCCACCATAGTATCATATATTATATATATATCTTAATTATCAATGCATTTGAGTTCACACTCACTTTTATCCACCCCAGCTCCCACCCACCCATGCTTTTCAAGGAATCTCTAATGCACTCTGGGAATCTAGTTTCCTAGAGCTTAAATTTCATTTCAGAAATCAACCCTAAATTAACATTTCCATTGTTCCAGGCATTTAAGACAAGAATCTGACTTCTAGGCAGTGACAATGGATTTCAAATTTGTGCAAACCACATCATTTTCTGTGAAACTGACAGAACCCAGCTGAATGTGAGTAACCTCATAATCATGATATCCCCATCAGTCAATTTGATTCCTCTGAGGCAGCAGGTTATAGAAAATCGAGCCGAGTGATGTAATACGCATCCCAGACAGTGTTATGAGAACAGCATAGATGATTTCAATGAGCATCATTATTTATTCATCACAAGGTCTAATTTGCGTGTCATTTTCACTGACGGTGTACTGAGTTAACTGGTTGAAATTCAGTGCTGATAGAGTATTTTATTCTGTACCATAAAAAAGGACCCTTTGAGAAAATTCTTCTGTCTTCCTGCAGGAAAGTACAAAACAAAGAGGGATTTTGTATTTGTCCAATGAGCAAGGCTGGAAGAATGGACACGAGAAAGCGCTTAAGGATTCCCTGTTTTTCTCATCAAGAGTGTGTAACAATTTTCCAAATATTACAGATTTAAAAGCAAAATAATATTAGTCTTCAGAAAATAACTGCTTTGTTTTTAAACGCTCAAGAACAAGATAAACACTGATAGGAGACACTCACTGAATCAGAAACTTCACTAATTTCATCACCCAAGGAACAACGTCTCAGGTTAGCGGAAGAACAGAAAAGAAATTTCCTACGAGGCAAGAGAGAGTTGGTCTATACATTCTTGGGCTTCTCTCATGGACCAGTCCAAATGCAGACATTGGAAAGCATCGTCTGCCAGCATCATTGTGCTCACAACATATCTTAAAAGGCCTCTACATGATGAGACACTAGGGCTGTCCTCAGTCTACCTCTCCTGACTCATTTTCCTCTATAAAGCCATGTGCTCTCTTTATCTGCCAAAGAGACTGCTCCGTGGCCTTCAGTTACTTCCTCTGAGATTCTCTCTATGCAAAGCTCATGCTCAAGCCTCCACTTTCCTCACCTCTCCAATAATAAATACCTATATCCAAAGAACCATTCAGGGCCCTGCTCAAACACCACTGCTCCAGAAAGTGCTTTCAGATCCCCTCAGGTGAAAGTAACCTCCCTTTCCTTCTAAACTGCCCTCTGCTCCCAGTGCCTCCCTTCAAACTCTCAGGACTTCCCATTTAAATTTCACTTCTATACCTACATGCACTATTCTTAACTTTCTACTACTCTCAATTGCCATTAAGGACAGAATTTTGTCCATTCATCTTTAAATCTACACATTGCCTGCCATTGTGCCTTGCACAGAGATGTGTGAAAGGATCTCTGGCCCAGGTATTAACACCCTAAAGTAGGCATTACAGAAACTTGCAAAGGTTGTCAGCTTCCCAAATTTAAATGACTCAACTTGAACCTAAACTGCAACTAGAATATGGAATCATCTTAAATCAGCTGAGCAAGGAAGCCAACCTGCAGGAATAAAATATCCTATTAATCTTTGACTTTTTGAATTGTAAAATATTTCTGAGCCTTGACTTTATTTGTGGTATTATCTGGTTAGAGGTGTTGGCAGCTGTTCAAAGTTCTAAAGTACTACAGGTCATGAATATTAAATGCTACAAGTTTACTGGGAGGAAATCCAAATTCATTTGTAAGTGCATGACAGTCAGCCCTCCACTTTCAATAATGCGAGGAAATACTGCGATCAGAATCGGATATTTTGCTCTATCTGGATTCCCACAAAGTCAAGTGTAAGGCAAGAAAAGGGAAAGACAATCCTCAGAAGGCCCAAACACTACTTGAAGTAGAGTGGCACGATACTGATGGAAGACAATCAGAAACAGCAAATAGATCATATTTCATTCAGTGCAAAGGATATGAGGGTCACGTCTTGAGTAAAACCACAACCTGGTCTAGAAAGAAAAGGGACAAAACCATAAATGATAACAGATCCCGGCAATGCCATCCAGAGCAGCTAATCGAATAAAAAAGCGCATGTGGATTCAATGTGCAAATACCTGCAGGCTAAGTGCTCACTCTTTTGTACATTGGGAGTCACACAAAACAGTCTGATGTATAGGGCCACGTTTAACATCTTCAGTTTTCCAACAGTGACAAATCCAAAACCTTCAACAGAACACAAGCCCTCACCCTTGGAAAACATTCTCAGGATAAACCCTATAAATGGTTTGGAAATATGGGACCGTTGGTTATCATGGGTCTGATCACTACATCCCAATGTGGAACCCAGCTTTTCCATAACACCCAAGATAAGGGTAAACTCTGTTCACCACAGGCAACCTCCATTAATCACATCCTGCTTAGCATTAAAACAAAGTTATTTCTAGTCAGAGATGACTTGTTTTTCGAAAGTGGCAATGCCTCCCATTTCCCTCTCTAAAAGCATAGTCTCTTTATCTTGTTTATATGAAACCGAGATGCAAAATTTTATTTGAACGAGGCCATCCAGATAATGCACGTCTTGGAAGTAACTACAGCAAAATAAATGTAGTCATCTTTAGAGAAAGTCTCCCAAGATCAAACTAAAAGGGCTTCATTTTTCCAAATTATCTTGGTCTAAAATTAGAACTGTTACACTCACTTTCAGATTTCCTTTCTTTTTAATTTTTTTCCACCTGTAACTGAATAAGTGATTATGAGGCTAATAAAGGGGAAAAAGATGTTTCCACATTAAAACAGTTAACAGATGTTAAATAAGCACAGAAAATGGCCACTAGGCAAGCAATGACTGCTGCTGGGTAAGTAAGAAAAATGTTGCCTTTACTGATTTTATTACCCATGTACCTCCTGGGGTCATGGGAGACTTGTAAAATATTTTGTGGGCAGATAAAAGTCTACCATTTATTTGAAAGGCTAGCTTAAGTGCGTTTCGAGGGTTCCCCTTACCCTTACGTTTTGACAACATAAAACTAAGTAAGTGAAAATCAGCTAAGAAAAGCTAAAATAATCATTTGGTGAGAGGTCAAGAAAATTTACTTTTCAACATTTTCCTGATGTGTCTTTCTCCCAATCCGTACTAACCCAACTTCCAGACCCCACTAACCAGGAAAGTAAACCTCACTGTGGAAAGGTGAGAATATAGAATTTCACTTTACTGTTGCAGGCACATCCTTTTTAAAAGTTAATCTTAAGCAACTGTAAATTCAGCAATTTAGTGAGTACCTACTATGTGTCAAATGGTACTCTAGATGCCAAGAATAATGTAGGAAACACATTAAACAGATGTGGAAGTGAAGAACTAGAATTTTTTTAAAATACTTACAAACTCTAATTTTGTTCCATACACACTTTTGAAGATTTTATATTTAGTGTTGTCTTGCAAATCTCCCTAACTATTGAAACTGTATTATTACATGTCATATTCAACCATATTATTTTATGTCATATTACTCCCTTGATAAACATTAAATAAGTTAAATGTGTTAATATTTTTGCCATATTTAGAACAGTCCATGGCAGATATAAACACAATCTGTGGTTATTAAATACTAAATAAAATATCTATGGTATTCTGGGTACTTACTTTATCAAAGAAAAATAAAACTTTTGCATTTCCTTTGCAGAACTACAAAATTCTTACATGTCATATGGACATGGGCATCATCTGCATGAATCTTAGAAGTTAAAAACTGGCAGCCAAGAGTTCTACCCAAATTTAGCAATTCCAAGGATTTTTTTCTGTCCCAAGGGTATATTTGCTTTGGGTTTTTGAGAGGTTTTTTTTGGGGGGGGGGGTGCTCCTATGGCATGCGGAAGTTCCCAGGTCAGAAATCAAACCCATGCCAGAACTGTAACCAGCGCCACAGCAATGATACTACCAGATCCTTAACCCACTGAGCCATGAAGGAACTCCCATATTTGTTTTTAACTTAGTACCAATATTAAATTATAGGCAATATCATAGAAAACTCAGATGTCTGCCTTAGAAAAACCTTAACATTTATCAACCTGAAACCTGTATTTTCATATTGCAATAATGCGGTAGAGAGAAGAATAAGTGGAAGGGCATAACATCTAGTCTAGCACAGGCCCTTCTGCCTGGCTCTGGTACCCACTGGAATGGGGCCAGGATCTGATAAGAGGTACAGAACCAAAACCTCTGATATTTCTAAAGAAATGTGAAGAGAGAAATTGAGTGTGATTGCTATGAGAAAAGCATGACTAGGGAGTTCTTACTGTGGCACAGCAAGTTAAGAACCTGACTAGTATCCATGAAGATGCAGGTATGACCCCTGGCCTCATTAAGTGGGTTAATGATCCGACCTTGTCCCAAGCTGTAGGGTAGGTTGCAGATGCAGCTCAAATCTGGCATTTCTGTGGCTGTGGCATAGGCCTGCAGCTGCAGCTCTAATTCGACTCTTAGCCTGGAACTTCCATATGCCATAGGTATGGCCCTTAAAAGAAAAAAAAAGAAAAGAAAAACATTACTGACAAAAACCATAGAAATGGAGAGCTTTGTCCCTCTGTTTTTAATAATTTCCAGCTTTAGGAGGACCACCATTTTTAGATTTTCTGAGTATTTGGCTGGTTTTCTACTTTGTATAATAGAGTTAAACATTTGGGCACTGGATTTTTCTGTTTATATATGTTATGTTTTAATAGAGCAGAGAAGTTTATTTCATCTGGCAAACCATGATAACTATGATGCAGAGTTAATAAGTAAGATATTTAAGATACTCTTTTAAGGTTGAAAAAAATCTTTTTAATCTACTTCCTTCAGTCTCCTCTAACTCACCCCAGGCATAAAAATCTATGTACTTTAAAGACAGAATATGGAATTTTTCTATAACTTCCATATGCAATCTATGCCAATGTTTACAAGCCCCATAGCCATGAAAGTCTTAATGAAAGTTTTTACTTAAAAATTCATGCTTTCAGCTTTAGTTGGTTCTTAATTCATATGCTTTAAAAACTACTAGTAGTTTATCTTTTGGTCTTTCTTAAAATAAAGAATTACAATTTCCAGGAGTTCCCTTCGTGGCTCAGTGGTTAATGAACCCAACTAGTATCCATGAGGACGCAGGTTCGATTGCTGGCCTCACTCAGTGGGTTAAGGATTCGGCATTGCCATGAGCTGTGGTATAGGTGGCAGATGCTGCTCAGATTCCAAGTTACTGTGGCTCTGGCATAGGCCAGCAGCTACAACTCTGATTTGATCCCTAGTCTGGGAACCTCCCTACGTGGCGGGTGTGACCCTAGAAAGACAAAAAAACAAAAAATGAATCACAATTTCCAGTGATATTTCTTCTTTCCCTTCAATTAATACACATTAGTGCCTTCCAAATATTAAGTTCCAGTTCACAATGAACACCCACCATTTCATATCATTTTCCCAACATCTCTAGGAGAGAACATGAACTAACTCTATCTCTGCATGAAGAAATAGCTCATTGAACTAGATCAAGGATACTCAGCCATTACAAGTTAAGATCCAATTCCTTATTATTTTCTTCTCTACTGTAGAGTCCTCTGACTACTTTCTTTATTCTTCTCCACACCTTCACAGGGTAGTAGGAACATCACTGGACAGTCACAAATATGTGTTCAAGTTCTAGGGATTCCATCATTTTCTGGGTGAACTTCAGCTCTAGTTCTCTACACTTCAGCTGGAAATAAGGGTCTGGCATAGACTGTCTCCACATTCCTTACACATCTGTAAAATCTATTATTCCCAATGTCTTAATTAAGCTCATTGGTCTTAAAACCTAAGGGTGAAAAAGAGTTGAGATAGCAACTATCAGATGAAGGGTTTTGCTGTCATGACTACTTCCCTTGTCTGCAAGCAGTGGTTGCCAGACAGTCTGGGCAAGTTTCCACTTGAAAACTTCTCAAGACACTGAACATTCAAAGTATTGTCTTTTCCCACGGTGTGTGGGGACTTCACATTCTCTACTCTCAGGAATTCCTTTACAAGTGACGGAGTTCAGGGCAGACTGCCCCAGAATGTACCACGTGGCATGTGGATACCATAGATCTGAAGACAAATAAAGCCCAACTGATTCAAGAAGAAGTCTTTACCTCCACTTTAAGCGCCAAAAAGAATTTAGGTAGGGAGCCTGCACTAGAAAGACAGCTATTCAAATATCACTCTTTATTTTCCTTTTTTAACATAAGGAAGACTTTTCAGCCAGGTCTGGCAAATGTTTGGTGAACAACAAACGCTAATGCCCATCTTCCTGTGAAGCATCTTCCTCTTCTCTGAAATTCCTGACCCCACATGATAGATAATGGCATTGTGAATATGCCATCATTTTTGGCATTATGAAACTCAATTCCCTGTCAGGGAGCTTCTCCTGCCTTTGAGGGGGTTTGTATGTACAAATTCAAGGTGGTTTTCTACTGTTAATCTGTGTTATGGTAATTTAATTATTAGGCCAGGCAAGAGATTTAGATGGAAGAAAAGTTTTCCTCCCCTGCACTAGTGGTACTTATTTTCTGAAGCAGCAGCTACCGGAGTAAGGTTGCCAAATAAAATACGGGATGCCCAGTTACATTTTAATTTCAAATGAACAGAGAATAATTTTTCTGTTATAAGTATGTCCCAAATATTGCATGAGATATATTTATAGTAAGGAGCTCTATCTGCAGTTCAAAAACATGCTTAGAAACCTGAAGATTTCTCAGACAAGAACTTCAAAGATCCTAAAAGCAAGCCCTCAGCTGACATACCAAAATAATTTTCTGGAGTTACAGAAGTGGCGCTGTGGGTTCAGAATTCAACTGCAGCAGCTTGGTTCTCTGTGGAGGTGCGGGTTCGATCTCTACTCCAGCCCAGCCCAGCGGGTGAAAGGATATAGTATTGCCACAGCTGCAGGGTAGGATACAGCTGTGGCTTGAATTCACTCCCTGGCCTGAGAACTTCCAAATGCTGTGGATGTGATCATAAAATTAAAAAAAATTTTATGATCACATCCACAGCATTTGGAAGCTAGGGATCAAACTGGAGCTGCAGCTACCGGCCAACACTACAGCCACAGCAAGGCAGGATCTGAGCCACCTCTGCAACCTACACCATAGCTCATGGCAATGCCAAATCCGTAACCCACTGAATGAAGCCAGGGATTGAACCCACATCCTCATGGATACCAGGTGAATTTCTTGCTGATCCACAACGGGAACTCCCTTCCCCCAGTTTTTTTTAAAATAAATAATGTCCTAATCCAAGAGATGGTAAAATGAAAATTCCATAGAAGAAACCATAATGTTTCACAAGCTATCAATGCAGGGTCTTGAAAACATCCAGTTTAAATCCTCATATACTTCTCACCCTACCTAGGACAAGGACCATGATTTACACTTATTCTATGTGTATTTCCAGTAAAACAAGAAAACTTGGTATTGTTGATGACAGGGTTTTAAAAGAAAAGAAAATTTGTTTTTTGTTTTGTTTTGTTTTTTTAGGGTCACACTCTCGGCACATGAAAGTTCCCAGGCTACGAGTCCAGTTGTAGCCACAGCTGCCAGCCTATAGCACAGCCACAGCAATGCAGGATCCAAGCTGCATCTGCAACCTACACCACAGCTCTTGGAAACACCAGATCCTTAACCCAGTAAGCAAGACCAGGGATCGAACCCACATATTCATGGATCCTAATTGGGCTTGTTTCCACTGAGCCGTGACAGGAACTCCCAATAAAAAGATTATTCTCTTTAAATTCCTTGAAAGAATAGTTAAAATTGATTTGAAATTGAGTCTGACTTGCAAACCATATGCTACTTTCAAACCATCAAACTAACATGGGTTTTCTTTTAAAGTTTCAGCATTTAACTGAAATCACAAAAGAACTTCATTAAGCACTTAATACTTGAGTTCTGACTGAAAAGGTTATGCTTTCACACAGCAAATAAGCATAGCAGTTAAGTATTCTGCCTCCTAAGTTTAAAAAAAAAGTCATTTAAAAATAAATAAATGCTTTCATTTCCCTCAATTTTTTTAAATGTCAATTTCTTACTAATTCAATTTTAAGTAAAATTAAGGAATGACAGGGGAAAACGTGGTAAAAACTAGAAAACTTGACCGTTTTCTCAGGGTAAGTACCCAAAACTTCAATTCCTTGCTTAACAGTGTCCAAAAGGATAGAAAAGCTGGCCTAAATCATGACTGAGGTTTGCAACAATTGGCCAAGTTTAGCCTTTTATACTTAAAGTAAGAGCAAGGGTTTTGAGTGAGGGAGGATGGGGAAATAGGAAGAAGCTTGTTTCTCAAGATGTGTTTGTCCACCCAGCACCTTCCCTTAACACACCAGCAGAAAACTGCTCTGTTCTCTTAAGTACAAGGGATCTGAAAGCGCTTCCATGACCTTCAAACAACATTGCATGTGAAAACACTAAGGGAATATAGAAGAAAAAACATTAAGCCCCAAGGCAAAGGTCTTAATTGGCCTTGGGGCAAACTACTTTCTGTTTGGGCTTTTCTATTATTATACAGTACAGCAAGGAAAAGGTGAATATGACTCATTGTTTAAGAATGTGAGTTCCCAGTGCACTGCAGAGATGGTTTTTTTCCAAAGTCAGCTCAGGAAAAGTAATATTAACAAATGGCAGAGGATTTCCTCTTTATAGGGTTGAGCACCTAGCTCTGTTATCAGCTGTGTTTTTTTCAAACACGTATTAGAGGCAATTTATTGGATTACAGGAAATTGAGGTTGAAGTAAAAAAGGAACATAAATAAATAAATAATAAAGATGCATATTCTTTACCAGGCAGAACTGTCCTTCCACCCCCTTGGAAATCCTGAAAATAAGTTACGAAACCGAGATATAAAAATCAGAGACTGAATTCTAGTTTAGTAGGGAAAAGTCAGAGTGGTCCCTTCTACCTAGTGAAGATCAAAAAGGAACTTAATTTAAATTCTCTTTGAAGAGAAAACATTTGCTTTTTCAACAGTGAAAAGGGGAGTTCCCGTTGTGGCTCAGTGGTTAACGAATCCGACTAAGAACCATGAGGTTGCGGGTTCGATCCCTGGCCTTGCTCAGTGGGTTAAGGATCTGGCGTTGCCGTGAGCTGTGGTGCAGGTTGCAGATGAGGCTGTGGCTGTGGCGAAGGCCGGCGGCTACAGCTCCTGTTTAGACCCCTAGCCTGGGAACCTCCATATACCGCGGGTGCAGCTCTAGATAAAGGCAAAAAGACAAAAAAAAAAAAAAAAAAAGTGAAAAGGGAATAAGCAAGGAGATGACACAGATATCTAATGCTCAAGCACCAACAATCACTTACTTTGTAAATGGTGGGTAAGATCTCTTTCATTTTCAGCCTGTGAAAGACAAAGACGTCATAAACAGCTGAAACTGCCAGGACAGTCAATCCTTGTTCCTTCCACAACATGCTGCATCCTGCGCACAGTCCTGTCCCCAGGAACCAGCCCCAGGTCCTGGCCGAGGAGCCTCTCGTGGAACAGTGTTTAATGTAGCAGAGCAAGGAGAGGAGAAAGAAGAGACTGGCCCCCACATCCGCCCGACCCACGATTCCTGCCACTGCCTCTGTGTGAATTGGGTGCGAGGCAAACATCAAGCCAGCCATAAAGGTCCAGTATCCATCCCCCAGGAGAATCTTGGAGAAGCTGGTGAAGAGACCAGTGACTGCCGCATGCAACAGGACATTGACGAGATGGTAGCTCCAGGGATTCAAGCCTCCGATGGCATGGTTCAGGCGGAAAGAAAGAGTGCAGAGTGGCCGGTAGGACTTGTGGCTGCCACTGTGGGTTAGAAGAGTCCCCCAAAAATCATTGTAGAAAATGTGGGTCCACGGAGTTTCAGGGAGAAGGTCCTGATTTGTCTTGATAGCACGGCTAGAAGACAAAATGTTAAAAAAGAAATCAAATGTAAAGTACAGAAAGAAAAAAAAAGACATTGCTAAAATATACTGCTAAAATACCACCTTTCTTCACAGCTTTATGATTTCCTAGATTTGTCATTACGTGGCTTTATTATAGGATTCCAGTTAGATGTGATTAATGCAAATAAAGCTGTGGAGAAGGCTTTACATACAGACTGAATCTAGACCTTTCCCGTAAGCTCAGTAGCACCACAATCAGGATTGCATTTCTTTTCCTCAGAAGTTTTCTTCGTTGTTTGAGTGCAAATATCTCTGAGGAAGAAAGGCAGTTTCTATCAGTGGTTAAAGCCTTAAAAAAGCAGTTACCAAACAACTGCCCTCATGTGGGCTGTTGGCTAGAACTGCAGATTTCAGCGGCCAGGTAGCTAGAGGTATGAGAATCTGCACTTTTAAGAAGCGAAGTCCCAGGTGATACTGGTGCAGATGATACACTGAGAGCAAGGATTAGCCATCCTACTAGAAATAAATTTTAGATAGAATATTCCACATTTCTAACACATGTAACTGGGCATTTACCTTCTATATAAGAAAGCAAAGAAAAATGTTTTACAGATACTTGAGTGTTTTAGAGATCTAGTACAAAGGACATCTTGGCCCTGTTAGCAGCTACTGTTGTTACTCTACAAAGACGGTGTTATAATTTACAAAAAGTCCCAAATTACATTCAGCTTGATCTACACCTCTAAAATTACCTATATTTCGGGGTTAGAGTTAAAACACACCAACCTACATTAACGGCTGCTGATTATCTACTCTGCCAAATACTATGTTAGTTCTCCTACATATATTATCTACTTATGAAAACTAGCTGACTTTTCCAGAAGCTCAATGAAAAAAAAAAAAGGTCTGTTAAAATCATGTCTTAAAAAATATTCAGTTTGACATATTGTTCTTCACCAGTGTCTATACTCAGAGATCTTCAGGTTTTAGCTGAGTACATGGTCATCTGGAAAAATATATATATATATTTCCTATCTTTTCTGCTGCTAAATATGCTTAAGTGACTAATAACTGGCCAGTTTGGAACAGTGGCTGAGTGCTATATACTACTTCTAGAAAATACCCTTAAAAGGAATTCCTTCCTCTACCCCTACCCACTTCATGCTGGAGCACAGGTGTAATAGCTGGAGTTCCAGCAGCCATCTTGACCTGTAAGGTGTCCTTAGGAATTTGTCATGTCCAACAGAGCAATAAGACTGAAGGAAATTGAGTCCCTGTCACGGTTGACTATACCAGCCCTGGGCTAACTATGTGAGTATGAGAAATAAATTGCTATATTGCTTAAGCTGCAATATTTGGGGTGTTAGCTAGTGGCAGCTGAATCTACTCATCAGTGAAATCCTTTGTTAACAGAAGACCTACTATATCACAGTGGTTTGATTTTCTATTTTGATTTTGATTTTTTACAAGTCTTCATGTATTGACTCTGTATAAATGAATTTCCATATAAATTGGCTTTTAAAATATTAGAAACAGATGTTATTCTGGATCCATTAAATTAAAACACCGTGTTATGACATTCATCAAGAGACTAACCAGAAGTAATTGCTCAAGACTTGATGGGTTATAATTAAAATTTTAAAGAAATATGAAAAACTGCCAAACAGTGTTGTCAGAGAAAGCTGATTTCAAGCCATTGAAAATGAAAAGCCAACTGGCCTCTACTAAACATTAATCTAGATATTGATGTGAGTTTCTCCAGTATCAATGCAGAAACATGCATATTATCAAATTCAGGGCAACAGAAAGCTCAACAGCAAAGGACTGTGGGATAAGGCTTTGCTAATTTAGCAAGGAAGGCTGGAAAGCACATTTTGTTTAAGACAGTACTTCACTCTCTCAGTAGCAGATCCACAAACATGTTCCCTAAACCAGGTTTTTTACATGCTATTAGTTCAGCTCCACAACCAACTCTAAAGATTTTTTGAGGGAAAGGAAAAAAAATACTCTTAAAAGTCTGTTGAAAGCTGCCAGATTTCCTTATATCCATAGCAATAAATCTGGTAATCCGTAGCAGCCAACAAAATATACTGTAAGTCTAACTCTCACAAAACAAGAACTTCAGAACAGATAACAAAGCTAACAAATCTCATAATTTCACTGTGAGAAAAAACTCTGATGAGGCACAGCCATAAATCTGCATTTGTAGAAAAAAATTGAAATGACAAACACTATTAATAAAGCAAAAGTGGAAGAGCAAAGGAACACCTCACCCCTGTTCAAAACATACTTCACTAAGGGAAACTTAGTCTGATAAAATTCTCTGATGGGCGTTATCTGATTAGGCAGGATTTTTATTTACTCAATGAATGTTACAACAAAAGAACATGAAGGAAGACTAAACTCTACTGGGCTTTGGTATATAACTCATGTCACACATGCAAGTCGGTGATAAGGGATCCATTGCACATCCCTCACATTATATTAAGAAAGATACAAACCAAAAGGGATTTAATGGAATCTGAATAATCAGCCAGCAAAATGAGAAGTCAAGGTACTAGTACAACACCAAACATAACAGAATCTCATCTATTTGCATTTCCTTAACAGGAGTGCAAAAATGGAAAGAGTGAAACCTCTTTCTTCTATGATTTCTCAGCTAATGAAAACGCTTAACTCAAAACAAAATTTCATGCTGATGAGATTTCTGACATTACTTCTGTGAGCTGGAAATGAAAATTCATCAAGACAAGAAGGAATTCAGAAATTTTCCACTCCAGGAAAGGTGAAGAACATTGAAGCAGCAGATGGGAAAAAGAAACAACTGGAGACCGAATTCTCCAGATAACACAGGACCGAGAAACTGTCTTTTGAAGCGAAAAGATCCAGTCTCTCAAGGCTTGAGGGAGGTCTTCACCTGTTTTCAGTTCTGTTTATGTGTGGCTCTTTGTTTTTGCTGCCTTATGATTTTTCTCTTAAAAAATGTTGAAAAAGGCCAATGCTATTGTAAAGCTGATGAATGATACAACACTGCCTTCCCAACTGTCCTTGTGTGTGTTTCTCTGGCTGCTATTTTTTCTGTCCATTGACCTTTTCAGTCACCAGTGCCCACATGAATGATGACCATTAGTCCTTCAGGGCAGGAAGATTCTTCAAACATCAAATGGCACACTCTTCCCAAGTGCTTTCAATTGTTCTACTGAAAAGTAAGTAAAGTCCAAACTTTACATTAAAAAAGCAAAAAAAAAAAAAAAAATCCACTGAAGTGATGGATTGAAATTTGTCCTGCAGCAGAAAGAAGAAAGAATGGCCTTTGTTAACCTGCCCTGCTTCAGGGCTAGCCGAGCATGCCTCTCTCTCTCTATGCCCAGGAAGGACAGTGAAATGCAGTGGGTAAGAAAATCTTTTCTGGAGTCAACTGGACCAGAGTCCAGGCTATGAAAGAGCTGCTCAAGCTCTCCATATCTCAGTTTTCTCATCTGCAAAATAAGGGTATTAACTGTCCTTGCTTTCGAGGAGCATTCTGAGGAGTAAATGAGTCAGCAAAAAGCACATGTTATATGTGATATATATAACACATTATCTGCTGGTATCATTATTAGTATAATTATCATTACCATCAACACCAAGTAATTAGCGCTGGCCATCAACGCAAACACAGTGCACTTTCTTCCTATTTACAGCCTTTAAAATCTATGCATCATGGTCATGAGTTTTTCACTTAAAATTCCTTTAAGTTTTAATGACAAATTCTTAGCATAAATAATAAACATCAATGAAGTCTTACCTTTGGTCTTCAACACATTACTCTTCTCATTACCCTCCTATCTCTTTGACTATCTTTTCCCAACTGTCCTCAGCTAGATTCTTCTCCCAAATGGGGATGTTTCTCTCCTGGTTCTATCCCATGACCTTCCTTCTTTCTACACCTCCCAACCTGGTCATCATCTCTGACACTGACAACTCAAGAGACACTTTCTCCATCGACACCTCCAGCCTGGGCGCTGCTCACGAGCCTACATGTCTGTTTGCCCAGGTGACAGCCACACCTGAATGATGAAGTCCTGGTTCCTCTACTAACATCAAGTGTGTTACCTTTGGCCAGTTCACCTCTCTAAAGCATAGCTTCTTTATCTATGGTTGGTAGATAAGCGCAGGGTCATGGATTGGTTTTTCCAGGCCCCTTCTTCTAGTGGATAGCATCTTGTTTTTCCTTTTGTGAACAGGCCACACCCACTCTCAGCCCTTTTGAAGAGAGTGAAGTTGTAGTCCTCACCTCCTGATGAAAGGTTCATCATAAGATTTGGTCAGTTAGTGACTGTATGTCCCCATCCTCATTCCCTGCCACAAGAACTGACTTAGCTGCCAGCCAGGTCAATACAGCCCAAAAAATCTACTGAGATAGGACATCTTTGAGAATAAGATGAAATCCTACAGCGGCTCAAGAGCTGAAGAGAGAGCTTAGGCAGGAAGACAACACACACACACACACACACACACACACACACACACACACACAGATCAAAAAGAGGCAATTCTTAAAGCTAACACTACTAAAGAAGCCAATAAATGCCCTTTACTCATACATTAGTTTGACCATCTGCAACCAAGAGTGGAAATAGAACAACACTTATCAAGTAATATCATTCGTTGTCCTTATACTTAGTAAGACTGAATCCAAAGAATTTTCCTCACAAACCATCTCCTTTTTCATACAAGTCCCTCATTAAGTATTATCATTCTTCCACCACTGACATCGTGGTTGTACATGAGGGCTCCCTCTCTCTTTGCTCTACATCTACTTTTAAATTGGTTAAGGATATTTTAAGCTCAGGACCTCTGAGAAAAAACCCAACTTACAAGTTTCCCTTAAATCCACCTCTAACTTTTCTCTTCTCCTCCCCTCATTCAGGCTTCCATCATTTCCTACCTCTACTGCTGGGCAGGCTTACCTAAAGTGCCTGTTTATTATTCTGTTTCCTTCATTAGGCCTTAAGTGCCTCTCAGAGAAAGAATATATTTTCTCCCAGTACCCAATACATATTGGGCACATAATACGTACTTGTGAAACTGAATGAAATTGTCATCCTGTCTGCTTTTAGTTACCTGTTAATCCATGACATACGCTGTGGATAGAGAAACTTCCTGAAATATAACTCTAACACCATCACTCTGCTTCACAAGAATCTCACATCATGCCCTATTGCTTACAATAATAAACATCCTTACCAGCCCACCATGCACAGCCATCCCCATCAGGACTTCTAGGCCCATCTCCCATTACTTCTCCATATGCATCCTAATGTCAACTGAACTTCCCAGCTTCTAGGCCTTTGCTTGAATCATTTTTTCCTTCCTCTGCCTGGGTTGCTGTTCTTCTACCCATTATATCTGTCCAAATGTGCTTCAGTCGCCAAAGCTCATTTGTGACGCCAGTCTCCCCGAAGTCCTTCCTAGTTATCATCACAAATATGCTCAATTTTGACATCGAGCATTGATATTCCCAGTAATAACACTGACCTCTTACTACAGGCATCAGGGATCTTAAATGTGTTAATATGTGGAAGACATATCACAAGGAGGAAGAGGCAATAGAGACACTGACATTGGGGCAGAGGTGATTTTAATATTCCCTCTTCTATCCCCTGTTGAAAATCACAGCTCAACAAAATGGATTGATTCTGTCTTAAGAAAAGTACTCATTCACTCATGTATTCATTCATTCTTTCAGTGATGGACTAGACACCATAAAGGGCACTGCGCTTTGGTAAGCAAAACAGATGCATTGACTTTGAGAAACAGACTAGGAGGAGAGGCAAAGACACAGGAAAGTGTGTCCACATTCACAGAAAGAGTTAAAGGAAGGAGTAAGGGAACTGAAATGTTGTCAGACTGAAGGTCAATATTTTCAAAGACCAAGAGGTAGGAAAGAAGGTGGTGAGCTTGGGATCTGAAAAAATACAATAGGTTGGTTTGGCTGGAGTGAAGTTGGAGTGGCATTACTCTGTCTTGTCCTACCATCCTTCTTAGGATGGAGAGATACGTGCCTTGATATCAAGTCCCCAATGGTCCCCAGGTCTGATTCAGCTATTGTCTTTATTAGAACTCGTTTTATCTCCCCAACACATTATGGCCTCCAAAGACATAGAAAATCATCTTATTTATCTTTTGGAGCCTTGCACAGACTAGGCATTCAATATTTATTTGATGAATTGAATTCTATTTATATGATTGGTATTGATAATCTGCACTCACCTTTCAGAAAAATCGCTGTTTTCAGCATATAAGGAATCATCACTTTCATCTATAAGTAGTTCACTCACTCTGCACATGAACCTCTGCTCATGAACCTCTGCTCATTCAGTGATAATTACTGAGAAAAATTATCAGGCTAACTGGTATACCCAAATGTCTTTGGCATGCATTTGCCACTTAACCTATAATCCCTTCATTACAGCCCCTCTTCAGGGACAAACAATTATATTTAAAAAGCTAATATGCAGATACTTAGGTATTGTCTAGTATGGGGATAAACAATGTATTTTGAATTCTGAGAGGAACTTCAGGTAGGGCAAGTAAATTTAAGTGTAGGGTGCTGCCCTGGTGGCGGCAGTGTTAGCTTTCTAGGTCCCCACAGAAATGGAAGACACTACCGCTATAGGCATGAATTGATCACTACACACATAACACATTCCCACACTTGCTTGTTTCCATCTTTTTTTTTTTTTTTTTTTGTCTTTTAAGGGCCACACCCACAGCATATGGATGTTCTCCAGCTAGGGGTCAAATCTGAGCTGCAGCTGCCAGCCTACACCACAGCTCACAGCAATGCCAGATCCTTAACCCACTGAATGAGGCCAGGGATAAAACCCATGTACTCATGGTTACTAGGTTCATTTCCACTGAGCCACAATGGGAACTCCTGCTTATTTACATCTTGTTCTCCCCCTACTAGACTGTAAACCCTTCAGTGGCAGAGATGGTGATCTCCTTTCCTAAGTAACTGGCACTTTTTAAAAAATTCAAATTGTCACTGACAAGATGTTAAATGAAAACAGGCTGCAGGAATAACAAAGAGCCTGCTGTCAGACATCCAAGAAATAGGGCCCATGTAACTGCTTGCTCTGTGAAGAGGTAAGTCTAAGAATGCTCAGCCTTATAACTAAAGGAATATTCTTAGTGGACCCCTATTCCATCCCTTTAGGAGTTTTTCCTATAGGCAATAAAGGAGTTTTACGAGCTATATCTGACACAGCTACTCATTCCAGCTCCCCACAAAAAAACAAGGAAAGTAAGCTTCTGATTAAATGTGGTCTCAGCTGCAGCTGAACTAAGCCCCAGAGCTGTTGGAGATTCTGATTCATTCTCATAGAGTTTCCCAAGTCTAGAGTTTGCCTAGAAAATCTCTTGTCTTTGTGGGAGACAATGTAAAGGATGAACCCTGGCTACATAAATATCTTTAGCTTCCCAAATAAATAAATCCTGCCATTTTCAGAGTTTCTACAGGAAACAAGCCAGAAAAAAACTTTAAATAACCCTGAAAAGAATTAATCATCCATTTAAAAGAAAGCTGATGATTTTAAAATAAAACTTGTTACCTAAAATAAAAAGGAAATTTTTTTTTTTTTTTTAGGTATATGGCATATGGTATTCCCAGACTAGGGATCAGATCTGAGCTTCAGTTGCAATCTAAGCTGAAGCTGCAGCAACTCCTCATGCCTAACCCATTGTGCTGGGTCAGGGATCAAACCCAAATCCCAGCAGCCCCAAAACGCCGCCAATCCTAGTGCACCATGGCAAGGACTCCTACCTAAAAATGTTTTTAAAAGTACTAACATGAAAAACATTCTGCAAGATTAAAGCAAAAGTCAACAGCATGAGATTATCACAAAAACCACACTTCAAGCATTTCATTTCCCTGATTAAAATAATCCTCTACCTAATATTAGCTTCACAACAACTTGAAAATTTTTTCATTGCCTGGCAATTTACACAATTAAAAACAATGTTAATGTTTTCCACACAGTCATTTGGTCACTATATCCATATCATGCCACCCTAACAAAATATTATACTTATCACTCACCTCCTTCACACAGCACTAAATTGAGTTAGTCTCAATTTAAAAGTTTAACAAATATATCTTTATTTCTAGTTTTCCAAACTTGAAATTAGTAATTGCCAGAAGAGGTGTTATGAAGCTTTTTTGCTCTCAAAAGTTAACTCCAAGTATATGAACCACTTTAGCACACTACTTAATATAATTTATGAATTTCATTCAATTTTGGAGGTTTTCATAAATTCATAGTTCTATAAAAAGGTGATTAGAAATGTTTGGTTTCCTTACAATTCATACAATGTTCCCCTCACAATGAGGTCTTGAGCGTTAGTGATGTTTTAAAGTATGGCTGGTTCCTTACAATTTTTTCTATTTTAAATACATTACAAGTATTTGACTTTTTTAAGAGAAGAAATTAATATCGGATTATATATATATCAGATTATATATATATATATCTCAAAGCTTTAAAAAATGACTGGGCTCTATCAGACACCAGAGTTCAAGAAACAGAACACAAGTGCGATTCCAAGAACACCTCTTTTGTGCATGGTCTTGTTTTATATGCTTTTACAGAATAAAAGAAATGATATATATTTGTGCTTAAGGATTTGATTATTATCCAAATGCTTTCTAAAAAGGGAGACATGGCAAGCTGAGTATATACCTTTTCAGTTAAAATACTTGCCTTTGGGAGTTGCTGTTGTGCCTCAGTGGTAACGAACCCAGCTAGTATTCATGAGGATGTGGGCTGGATTCCCTGGCCTCGCTCAGTGGGTTAAGGATCCAGAGTTACTGTGAGCTGTGGTATAGTTCGCAGACGCAGCTTGGACGCACAGGCCAGCAGCTATACCTCCAAATTCGACCCCTAGCCTGGGAACCTCCATATTCCATGGGTACAGCTCTAAAATGACCAAAAAAAAAACAAAAAAACAAAAAAAAACTTGCCTTCATATATAAATGTGCTGTACCAATTTCAGAACAGAAATACATGGAAGTTTTCCCAACTACTCAAGTATTACCTTAAGGAAAAAACTTGAGGAGGGGTCATAAAGTCATAAAATTTTCACTTAAGATAAGTAGAAAGAGGGCCTTCAGACTATAACCATGCCTTGAGAACTCACTAGGTACTGCCACACCATGGAAGGTGGGAGAAATTGTTTTAAACCAAGAAACTAAAAGGCGTGAAGAAAAGAGGCATGGAGTGGGGGGGAAGGAGGAGCTAATTATGTTGCATCATCCAGATGTTTGGCCTATCTCTAAGCCTAACTCCTGTCTTCTCTGAATTAAGTCTTAACCAAATCACCTTTCTTTATCCACACCTCTCCTTCAGCCAAAGAGACTTAGCCAAGAAGCTTCTTTTAGCCAAACATTTGCAATGATCCTTTGTCTTTTCTACTTAAAATTTTCCACATGTTGCCGATGGATCCCTCACAGGTATTCATGTTACAATCCCACCTTGCATTTGTATCATTGCCTTTACCTCTTACAAAATGTGTTCATGTTCACAATCATTGCAAATCCTTGTCACCACCCTATGAGTAAGCCGATGCAGACATGAGAATTTAGGAGACCTGCCTGAGACAACTGTATTGGTAAAGATCAGAGCTACCCACACTGGAATCCAAATCTCAGTTCCTCGTCTACGGCCCTCCCTCTGCTCTGGAATTGTGTTCCCCTAAAATCCATATGTTGAATCCTTTAGTGCCTCACAATGTGACTGTAATTGGAGATGGGGACCTTCAAAGAGGTAATTAAGTTAAAATGAGACCTTTAGGCTGGGCCCTAATGTACTCTAACTGATGCCCTCAGAAGAAGAGTTAATTTGGACACAGAGAAACATGAGAGGTGAATGGGCACGGCAAAATATACTATGTGCAGACCAATAAGAAGACAGCCATCCACAAGACCAGAGGAGGCCTCAGGGGAAACCAAACCCACAGACGCTTGACCCGGGACTTTCACCCTGCGGAACCGTAAGAAAATAAATTTCTCTTGTTCAAGCCAACTAGCCTGTGCTATCTTGTTTTGGCTGTCCTAACAAATGAATACACCCTATCTACCATAGAGACTGTCCATTATAATTACATACACTCTCCTTTTTATCCTTTAGAGATTCGGGAAACTGGATTTCACACAAAAGCTGTATTTGTCCAGTACTATGTCTGGTGCTCTCTTTTTGATGACAGGGGTTGAACTGCTTTGTGAGTATAAGTAATATTTTAAGAGGTACCTGATTCTTAGTTCTGCCAGGATTTGTCTATATTCTTTACCAGAGAGGGGAAAATGATTCGTGAGCATGTCAATGGGACATTAACTCTAAAACACACGTAATAAAACACAAGTGTTACTTCGTATTTACATTGGGATCACAAAGCTTACAAAGCACACACACACATTATCTTATTTTATCCTCACAGCACTGCTATGAAATAAGAAACTAAGCTGGAATGGGTTAAGTTCGTTAAAGAAGAGCACATACTTAAAGAGAGGCAGAGAAAGACTTTGAACACTGCTTTCCAAACTGCTCCATTTAACCTTCGGAGCAGCTCTGTTCCTGCACATGGACAATAAATCTCCCACGAGAAGTGTTTATAAGACGATTTGAAAGTAAAATCCTAGTCTATTATTGCATTTTGTCTGGAATCCATATATCTGCCCTCAAGACTCAATAAAGCTATAAAAAATGCTTTGGTGCCATATTCTTTTAATTTCTGCATTTCAAAAACAAAGTCTTCTTTGAACACTAAGGAGTCTTGGAAAACGTGAGTCAAAGGAAGGTGTTAGTTGTCGTCCCCTGATGGGTGAAAAAGGCAGCTTTATGAAAGCCAAAAACTAACCTATAATTTCATATTACAAAATATAATAGAAAACATATTCTGGCAGAAATGTTGCTGCCTGCATCCATTTTCAGCTATAAAATACTTATATACACACATATACATCTGAGAAAGATCAGACTTTAAACGTATTGCAGCAATGCACACACACACACACACACACACATGCACACACTCACAACAGGGGAAGTTTCACCAGGGTTGCCTGTGATGACAGGATACACAGACATCCCCACAATAAAATCGGCCTCACAGCTAAATCAGAGAGGCTTTTTGGACACAAGAATATATGATCCCTGATGAAAAACAGATAGGCAAGGGGGAAAACACTCTAATTTAAAACTAACACAGATGAGCCTACACCAACTGCCTAAACATTTGGTCCATACACCACCAGCAAGTTTTTAAATCGACTTGGAAGGCAAGAGATATTTCATCCCAGAATGAGGAGAGAAAGAGATATTAACTCCACCATTAAAATGTATCAGCATTCCGATATATAGTACTTTCCAATACAGATGTCATTCATTGACCAAACTTAAATAATCAAGAAATAAAACTTCAGGGAAGCACTGACACTTTTTGCTCTGTAGCCCTTTAAATAAACCACATGGTAGACACTCGAAATACTTGTGCTCAATAATGAAAACTACCAGCTTTCTCAGATCTCACGTTATTGACAGATTATGAAACACCAACATGTCCTTTTAAGAATTTTAAGCATGGTATATTCTACCCTTTTGCTGACCCCCGAATCCTCAAACTTGGAACAGTAGGATATGAGAAGGGTCTGTTTTAGCCCTCTGTATCTAAAACTGCTAAATCCTGCATAAGACTGGAAATCCCAAAACCAGACCGCAGGATCATTTTTATTCAGTCTTGACTATCACTGCCTTCAATACACATAATTTCTCTACCTTGTCCATTGCCAATAAAAGAATTTTTTTCAACATACAAGTAACCACGCTGATTAAATTCACAAGCCATAAAATGAACAAGCAGAAACTAAGTGTAAGAATAGAATATAGTATTTAATCAGAGGAATCTAAGACTAACAGACCTCATTTTTCACTCCAATCTGTAAAAAAAAATAACCCACATCTTTTATCTGTAGCAACCCCAAAAATCCATGTTAAGGGTACAACACACACACTCATACCCTTTAGAATTATCCGCATCTCAATTCAGATTCTTCCTCTTGAACATACTAACTGCATGATTCAGTTTTTTTTAACCTATAAACTGATCTTCCTGGTGAAGATGAAATAAAAATTAAATAAGATAATTAGGTTAACTCCTAACAAATGAAGCACCTCCCCGTCTTCCTAGACCCATAGCATAGACTCCATCTGGCATTCAGTTACTGGTATCCTTTACCTTTTCTTAGCATATTCTTTGCTCTCTCTCCCACTACACCCGCATGAAATCTTGCCTGTATTCATCCTAAATTAAGCCCACGAGCCAATCTAAGAGCAAAATAATGACATTCACAGCGGTCTAACTCATCTTGGAGAATGGATGATGGCAAGGTTAGGTGAGAGGATCCAAAAGCATAACAGAAAGAAAAAAAGGCACAGGACTTATGTCACAGTGCACAGCCTAATTAGGATATTCTGGGAAGCAGCCTCATCAGATGCGCAATGGTTGTGTATCATCAAAGAAGCTCGGCTTGGGTATTTCTTTTTGATAAACGATCAGATCTAATAAAACCATAATATGATTTAAAAACTATTTTCTCTTAGCTTCCCAAAGCCTATTTTTTTCTTGAACAAAGTAGGAAAAGAATTACTCCAAGCATTTTTAATCCACACACACACACACACACACACACATCATTACATTTTCAAAGACAGCAATTTCTAAAAAGCAGGACAATACACACACATATATAAACCCTTAAAAGTATATATGTGTATATATGTGTGTGTGTGTGTGTGTGTCTGTATATATCTCTATCTATATCGTTGTTAACAAAAAGTCAAAGTTAACATAGTAGTTGCAAAAGTCCTCTTTATATTCTTCCCTATGCAGATGGGCAGTAAACGGCCATACTTAGTGATGGCCTGGAATACAATCTAGAAAAGCATAAGATCAGAAATGTGATCACCTTGTTAAAAAAAAAAAAAAAAAGGCAATGTCACATGCTCTATTATAGTCACTCCACTCAGAGCAGATGGATTTTCACATTGAAAACTAACAGTGTTCTCCTGTGGCACAGCAGCTTAAGGATCAGCATTGTCGCTATGGTGGTTTGGGTCACTGCTGTGGTATGGGTTCGATCCCTGGCCCAGGAACTTCTACATGCTGTGGCCAAAAACTAACATTAAAAGTAGCCTTGGGGAGGATAACAGAATAGGCATTCCAACGCTCTATTGGTCCTGCCTTCTAATAGTTTCTCTTCTGAAGACATCCTGGAGTGAAGTTAGTATTGCCAATGGGACTCTAATTGTACTACAACTCTCCTAGGGCATTTACCATTTTAAAAAGGAACTCCAAATTCTGTTGTCTTTAAAAGGCAGTAGGTCATCAGGATAAGTCATTTTTCAAAGCTCCAGTGAACTGGCACTCTGCTTTTAGCCAGCCACAGAGATAAGGCATGCCGTCTCAGTAACAGAATCACCTTTCTTTCATTTTTAATCCCTGTCCATTTCAGGGCTCTCAAGAGGAATCAATGACTTACTCATGGCATCATAAATGGCTTGGACTACGTGTATGTATGCATTCTGACAAAGCAGAAAGGAAAATCATCCAACAACTATTCATTTTAGATGAACATCTGATACACGTTACAGGAGTACAGCATGAAGGCATCTTCCTAGCCACCTCCCCGCAAAATGGAAAAAAAAAAAAAGGGATAATCTCATCATTGTCACCCCTCAGAATTTAAGTGAAAATAAAGCTCCTAGAGGGGACAGCACGTGTTTTTTATTTCCTATTCTGAATGTGCACACAGGTATCAGCATGTTCAATGGCAGAGAATTCATCTGGAATGTGAAAGACCATAGGGTTCACACGTATAAAGATCAACAGTTGTTTTAGAAATTAACTAGACCACATCTTAAACTTCTACATAAGTTCTAAACTGATCCAGGTGTTATCATCAGGGTAGAAACAGATGCAGTGTTAGCACATTAAACTGTGAATCCAGCTCCAACATGGCTTAATGGGCTCCACATGCTGAAAAAGATCGTCGTGGTAGGAAGTGCACTCAACCAAAAGCCTAACTTTCAAACAAGAGTTTCATTATCTACATTATGCTCACAAACAACTACTCTGGGACCAACATTGTTTCTACACTGATTACGGCGCATCAGTAGTTTTGAGGGTGAAAATGATATTAGAAGAATAAGGCAAGTACGGAAAAACAAAGCCATGGCTGTCACAGGCATGCTGACACCGTAACACCAATACTGTCACCACAATCAAATCAACACTGGTCACTCCAGCCTTAGCCCGTGCTTCTCTCCAGATCCCCAAAATGGCTAAAGGAAGTTAGAAGAATGAGGATGAGGTTTATTATAAGAACCACCATTACTCAACGTATGTACAGAACTTCCTAGTTTTCAACATATTTTTCTATGCATCATGTAATTTCACAAATGCTTGGTCCATCTTTTTAGTGAAGGAAATAAAGACTCATCCAAAATCACAAAGTGAGTAAGGAGCAGGATTAGGAAAACAATCAGATCTTTGGACTAGCATTCTAGTGCTCCTTCTGATCCTCCAAAGTCTCCAGTTATGAAACGTCTGCACTGAGGAGGCCCTTGCCCCCATTTCATTTGCAATTAATAAACACACACACATAGGGAAAAAGAAAAAGTTTTCTTAAACCGATTTGAGATATTGTCAAAGAAAAATAATGTATAATAAAGCAGCACAACTATGTTTTAGTCATTTCCCTTTGGCCCACACCATTTCTTTTGCAACTAACAGCACTGACTAAAAGGTCTAAATGATGCTAAATTAGCACAACATACTGGAAAGCTGTCTGGAACAGAAGGGATTTTACCATAGAGTGCTCTGCATCTATTGACTTTTCTATTGACCAAAAAGCCTTCCAGTCTTTAAATAACAACTTCGAAAACATGCTATTAAAATAATGCCAAACTATTCTTTATAGTTTCTCCACTTCCAGAGTTCAACTCTGATGAAAATTAATTAAATTTTTAAACTCTCCTGAGAAGTCACCATTGTATATTTCTTGAATTGAGCCATTTAATTTTTAAATCCATCTTATTTCCTGAGCTTCAGCCTTAGTACTTATTTTGCATCAAATAGACCTCTGTAGATGGTTTACCCCAAGGCAAGCCAGCTTCCAAGTATAACCCACAATAAGAATAAAAGCTGCTGTTAAGACAAGAGGACAACCTGTGTCCCAATCGCATCTCAGAGCGGAGGGGGTCAGTGGAAGGTGATTTCGAGAATAATCATCAAGAGCTTTTTGTGAAAAGATCCTTCTGAAAACTGGACTTTTATTTTTATTTTTAACCTCACATGGTCTTATTTTTTGTCCTTTTTGAAAAAGGTATATTTATATAGATTAGAAACTAAGTAATCAGAAGAGAGAAAAGGGGAAAAAAATGATAGCAGCGTATGTAGTAAGAGAAAATTTTGAGTAGATGAGTGAGAGAGAACAGCAACCATACAAAATGCCAAGGCTTCCCACCTCAGCAATGATGGAGGAAGGGAGGCAGGTCAAAAACAGTTTTGTCTCTTCTGTCTTCTGGTTTATACTTATCACTCTAAGAACTGAAGCTTGATCGTCTTAATTGTTGGCAAAAAAAAAAGGTGAATTATAACCTCAGCTAGAGATACCAGTGCCTGTATTATTTTCCTGCCATTACTGTAATGTAATGTAATGCAATGTAATGTAAATTACTTTCCTGTATTTACCACGTACTTAGAGGCCCAAAATCACAAATGTATCATCTTTCAGTTCCAGTGGCCTTAAGTCCAGAAGGAGTTTCACTGGACTGAAATCAGCATATCAGCAGGATAGATTTCCTGCTGATAGAAGCCATTCCTTGCCTCTTGGGCTCTTTCTCCATCTTCAAAGCCAACAATTAATTCCATCACACAACCTCTGCCTCCATCTTCTCTTCTCTGACTCTGTCTCTCCTGCTTCCCTCTTTCCATCACATGAACCCTTGTGATTGTACCAGGCCCACCCAGATAACACAGAAAAACCTCTCACTTAATTTTTTTTTTTTTTTTTTTTTGTCTTTTTAGGGCCGTACCCACAGCATATGGAAGTTCCCGGGCTAGGGGTTGAATTGGAGTTACAGCTACCTACCTACGCCACAGCCACAGCAATGCGGGATCCGAGCCGCATCTGCAACCTATACCACAGCTCACGGCAACGCCGGATCCTTAACCCACTGAGCGAGGCCAGGGATCGAACCTGCAACCTCATGGTTCCTAGTCGGATTCATTAACCAATGAGCCACAACAGGAACTCCTCTAATTTTTTTTAAAAAAAGGTGTTGATGCCATTTTATGCAGAGGAATGATTAAGTTAACAGTGTGCAATATCCAAACAGATCCTGATAGAATGCAATGACCAACTGAAGTGAAAAAAGTTAAATTTAATAGGGATAAGGATTAGATCCTAAAACCTAAGATTGGGCTCAAAGGCAGGAACTACAGGATGGGAAGATGTGAGTCAGCTACATTTGCATGGAGAAATACTTGAAGATTTTAGAAAAAGAGGAAAACTCAATGAGTCAGTGTGATGTGGCCACCAAAGGGGGGAAAAATCAAGTGAAAACTCAGATAGCAAAAAAATACAATAAACTCAAAACATCTGCGTAAAATTATGTATTACAGCTAGTTATTATCCCTATTACTACTGATAGGGGTAGAACAGGATAATTAAAAAGTTAGTTTAGAAATATCACTAGGACTAGGGAATTAAAGACAGGGAATTTTAAGGGAGTTTGGGAAATTTTTAAGATAATAGCCTGGAAAAAAATCCACTAACCTAGCAATAGTGTACACTACTTTGAAGGAAGACCAGACACATTCAAGCTCCAGGCACACTCAAGCTATACACCCTGATATAGACAATAGACACGGGGTCGGAATCTTTTTATGTGAAGTTAGGGAGTTAGCGGTCCTTGAGGAGCAATATTTGTACATGTAGCCAAGACAGGAATATAGGTGAAAGGGGAAAGAAACGATATGAAAGGGGACATTACACTGAAACCTGAGATGAATTGCCATATTACCTTATTTTAGTATATGTTACCACACTTTTGCTAATATACATATATATTAGCAAATATGATTTAAATAGCTCCATGAAAGTCCTGATTAGACCATATAGGTACAAAGGAGGAACTAATGACTTAAGCCTTGACATCTATCCCCAAATGAGGAAGGAGATAAAAATGCAGTCTCCTTCGTTCTTGAGGCTGAGCTCCTTGCTGCCAGCTTAAACCTCTCAGAAGGGTCCTACCCTGATAAACTCATTCTTTGCCTGTCACTTTGCCTCACCCTGAATTCTTTCTGTAATGAGACAAAAGAACCTGAGCTTCAGTAAGTCTTGACAGCAGGTGAGCCGTTTCAAATAAAAGATAGTGGATTCGAGTCTCCTCCAAATCAGGGATCATGGGTTCAAGGCTAGTTTCAAATCCAACTCCAGAAGTTCAGTTTCACTACTGATTGTTGTTATTATACATACCGACAACAAAAATAATACTAATGATAGATACTTATAATTAGTTTTTGTGACAGACTCTGTAACAGAAGAATTGAAATTCAGCATCTATGTTTAGGATACTTTAAGATTTAAATTAGCAGCCTCATTTTCAGAATGATTAAGTAAATTATTCAAAGTCACCTAACTCTTAGGAAACATGTGGGAAGAGACCTTAAAACCAGAAAGTATTCAAAGAAGCAAACAAAGACATATGGATCTTGGAACCATCTTTGGGAACTTCTGAAGAAAACAGGCTTATTTATCCAAGTAATAAGTAACTAAGAAGACAGAGAATAAATTTCTTCAAATTATCACACCAAAGAATTAAGACTTGATCTATACTTATCATGAAGTCAAAAATTACTAACAGCTAGAAGTTGAACTGCATGGAAGAATGGTTAGATATATTTAGTGATGGAACATGCCAGCTCAGGGGTTAGTGAGCTCTCCATCAATAGAAGTCCAAAAACAGAGGCGAGATGGTCATGATAGAATATTAGATGAGGGCTCCACTAAACATATTCCAAGAACACTCCACGTCTTGGGATTCAATGATGCTTTATCTTCTTTTTAGAAGGATATCACTTCTAAAACAGATACTCATAACCCAGCATTTTTCACTCAGGTCATTTATATAGAACCTTCGTGATTTCTGTCACACATATGTACTAATTATACTACTAATTTACTTAATATCTTCCTTTAAATTGCCTCACTTTTGTTTTGCTTATTATATTTTACCTTGCTCTTCGTAATAATAACCATGGACTACCTGACCTGCTAATCATATTTTTAATTAAAAAAAAAACCTTAAAATAAATATTAAAATCAAATGTCTCAGTGAATACCTCCTAAAATCAGAAGCACATGTATCACACATACTGGTGTACCTTCTCAGTTATCAAAATGCATGCACTTTTCTAACTTAGAAACCCCCACCCAACCACTATATCTCTAAGCCTTCGATATCACTTTTAAGAGACCTGGTGGATAACTAACATATTTTGGTATAGTTGTGGTATTGTTGCTGTGTTTGTTTTGCTGAAGAGTGAACAGTGGAAAAACATTTCCCAGGCTTCCTACTTACTTGGCTGTATTTGCCTCACACTTTGGAAACCAATTACTCATATAATGGACAACAGCCTTAAGTGTCAAGACATAGCTCTGGGCACCATTAACTTTTCTTAAAGTTGAGCTCCAAAGTCTTGAATACATTATTGAACTTGTCAATATTCCAATTAGCCAAGAGATTAACAGCTGTATATTTGGCATATTTGTTTGAGATTTCCATTTTCTCCTTTACAGACTTCATTGGCAATATACCGTACATTTAGTGAGAGTGAGACAACTGAATGAATAAAGAAACATTTTGAGGAAATAAGATGTGTCTAACTACTTTTCTTCCAACCACTAGCTCAAGAAAGACTCTCAGCAAACAGCAGAGACGTCTCAGAACACAAACTACTTACATTTTAAAACAGAGAAGCTTTTAGTTGACTTACTTTAGTTGACACTGCTTTGTAGCCTCACTAGTAATTTTGAAAATATCTGCCATAAACTAAAACAAGGCTCTTAACACATGAGCAAAGTTCAGTTGGGGATTCTCACCCAGCTTTAGCACCTACTTTAGTTGATAAATGTTTATCCAGTTTTACTGGTTTATTATTCTGTCGTGAAAACAAAACATTTTCCACCTTGCCACCTTAAAAAATAAACAACTTTGTCACTTAAAAAACATTCTAGAAAATATGGCAGCATGATATGTTCTACTCCATAAAGTTTATTGATATTTTGGAAAAGGAGACAAAAAGGAAAGAGAAAAACACCCACTAACAGAAAGGAGCCAGGGTGGCACAGGGCTCAGCTTTGGCTCGGATTCAATCCCTGGCCTGGGAACTTTCAAATGCCATGGGTGCAGCCATAAAAAAAAAAAAAAAAAAAAAAAAAAAGAGAGAGAGAGAAAGAGACAGGCAGAGACAGAGATAGAAAGAGAGAGACATAAAAAGCAGCCAGGTCTAACTACAATTAGACTGAATTTTGTGCTAGAGTGAACCCATCTTGGATAGTCCTTGGAAAGTATTAAATCTCTTGGACAGTGCCTTCCCTGACCATGACCCAAACTTGACATTCAATTTCCATTGGGGGTGGAAACAGCAGTGAACCAGGACTGCAAATCTGAAACTAAAACACTGGCTTCCTAAGACAGATCTATTCCATCTCCTCTGTCTGCCATCCCTCTTTCCTTCTTCTAAAAAAGTTATTTCATTTATTTGGATGACTAATTAAGTTAAAGAATTCAGAGAGTTTTAAAACTTTCTTCTAGGATTCAAAAGCTGCTTTGAATTAGTAGCTGCCAGTGGCATGCAATTTATTTGCAGTGAAGACTTCTGCCTTTCAGTAGATTTTTTTTTTTTTTGCTAAGACTTATAAATTAATAAGAGTTTAAGAAAACGTCACCACTGCAAAAGAAATGGTGTTGGGACTAGAGAAGATATACCCCAGGTGATAATGCAGGACAAATTATCATTTAGGACAAAACACAGAAGTACTTTAAGCCATTTACTAAAATACCATTTGCGATAAAAACAACTTTTGAAACAGTCCACAGTAGTATATTATTTATTAAGCCTAAAAATTTGTAGTACAATTTCCACTTATAAAGGAATTGCACACAAAATTAAAAACAGCAACTGTATCTAAAATAAAATGTATATCAAGTCTGGCCATGATGAAAACGGAGGGGGTGGGGGATGAAGCAAGTTTGACAAGAAATTTTGCTATGTAACAACTCGGCTTGCAAAGTTACATTTCAGGATTTTTTTTTTTCTTTTTAACCTCACACTTGAAACTAATTTGGCTAGATGATCAAGACAAAAAAATAAAGACACCATTCCATGTTCAAAACACCAGGAATGTTTTCATTCCATGAAAAGAAGCGGTTATTAACCTGGTTATTCAGTCTGAGAAGCTCACCCAGATCTTCAGATCACTAACAAATGGTAATGGTTGGATACCTAATAGATGAAATATTCTATAAAATCCATTCCCATAGATTATAATAAAGACAATATTGAACTGTGAGTCCAATTTTAGTCATGACACAGTAATAGTAAGGAATGCAAAGAGAACTTCTGTACATCTCAAAACTTTTCTTAACACAACTTTCAGCCTCACCAAAAGTCCTTAATATGATCCTTTAGGAGATTCAGAGTGCTAATTACATTCTTTGAGGGTATATAGAAAAAGAGGCAGGAGGGTGCCCACAAGCATGCAGTGGAACAGAAATCAAGGACAAGGGGTTTCGGTGTCTGTACTATCACAACACATTTGCACACAGACTTCCTCATCTAGGAAAAGAAATGGGTTTGAGATCCATTAACTCTCGGCTCCCTTTAGGCTTATCTTAAAAAAGTAAATAAATAAGCCCATTACTGCTCTTTGCTGCAGCTTCAACCCACGTCCCTCTCAGCCTCTGCAGTTTGAAAGCCTTATGGTAGCTCCTCCTTGGGAACTTGAAAGCAGACTTTTGCCTTTGTGTTGCATCAAGTCACAGGCTCTCGGGATTCAGTTGTAGCAAAGAAGAGAGATGATGAACTTCTTAGCTCTGCTCTAATCTTCCTCACTACCCATCCTAAACACACACACACATGCACGTACATACACATACTCATGCTTACACTCAGACATGCTCATACACACACACACGCACGCGCCCGCACACACACACATATAGATTTAGTATGAGATTGTATCTGTACTTTCTAGATAGTTAAGGAAAGAAGTTTAACCCTCTAGGGGCAATAGGCTTTATTTAATTGACAGAAAAGCTTTCTTTGGGATTTTCCTGCCAACTGGAGTTTTTAAGTCTAGGTAAAGTGGAAATTCACATACACAGTTTTTGTTTTGTATTGTTTGTTTTGTTTTATCTTCTGTCTTTTTAGGGATGCACCTGCAGCATATGGAGGTTCCTAGGCTAGGGGTGGAATTGGAGCTACAGCTTCCAACCTAGGCCACAGCCACAGCAATGCAGAATCCAAGCCATGTCTGTGACCTATATACCACAGCTCATGGCAATGCCAGATCCTTAACCCACAAAGCCAGGGATCGAACCTGCATCCTCATAGATGCTAAGACATTTCCACTGAGCCACGATGAGAACTCCAACACACTGGTTTTACCTGTCAGTAATTAGCTACTAATTTTCATCCCTAGGCCTAATTTTCATCCCTAGCCTTCCTTGTTTCAGGGTCTTGTCCACGGGCACTGACCCCACATCCATTAAGGTCAATTTTGCTTTCGTTCTTAAGTTATTGTAATTTGAAAACAATATTTAAAAAATAGAAAAGTACTGAAGGAAACTTAAGTTCTATTTTTTGGTTTTTAAAGGTACTTTTTGTTTTTTTAAAGGTACTGTAAATTATTAATTTGGGTTGCCAAGCAGGGTTGGTTCAATTGCTAAACTTCTCACTGTATCACAGTGTAAAGTCCATCTCAGCCTGGTCTCACCATCAGAACACACAGAGGCTTGAATAAAACTGTTATAATATTCCATTATATATACTGCATCTTCTTTATCCATTCCTCTGTCTACGGACATTTAGGTTGTTTCCATGTCTTGGCTATTGAATATAGTGCTGCAACGAACACTGGAGTACATGTATCTTTTCGAGTCATGTTTTTCTCTGGATATATGCCCAGAAGCAGGATTGCTGGATGAAATGGTAATTCTATTTTTAGTTTTCTGAGGAATCTCCATAATGTTTTCCATAATGGTTGCACCAATTTACATTCCCACCAGCAGTGTAATAGGGTTCCCTTTTTTCCACACCCTTTCCAGCATTTATCATTTGTAGACTTTCTGATGATGGCCATTCCGGCCAATGTAAGGTGGTACCTCATAGAGGTTTGATTTGCATTTCTCTATTAGTGATGTTGAATATATTACTCAGCCAATAAAAGGAAAGAAATAATGGCATTTGCAGCAACATGGATGGACACAGAAATTATCATGCTAAGTGAAGTCAGTCAGACAATGTGACACCAACATCAAATGCTATCACTTACATGTGGAATCTTAAAAAAGGACACAACGGACTTCTTTGCAGAACAGATACTGACTCACAGACTTTGAAAAACTTAACGGTTTCCAAATGAGAGAGGTTGCAGGGTAGGGGGATACGCTGGGGGTTTGGAATGGAAATGCTATGAAATTTGGTTGTAATGATCACTGTAGAACTATAAATGTAATAAAATTCATTGAGTAATAAAAATTTTTTAAAAACTATTATAACAATGAAAAAACAAAACAAAAACAAGTCAACTATGAGAATTTCTATACTGAGCATTTCAGTAAAAGTACCACCAATAAAAACTCTGAACATGCAAGTCAAAACTACAATGAGGTACCACCTTATACCTGTCAGAATGGCCATCATTAAAAAGTCAACAAATAACAAATTCTGGAGAGGGTGTGGAGAAAAGGGAACCTTTCGACACAGTTGGTGGGAATGTAAATTGGTACAACCACAATGGAAAACAGTATGGAAGTACCTCAGAAAACTAGATATAGAACTGCCATATGACCCAGCAATCCTACACTTGGGCATATATCTGGGCAAAAGTTTCATTGATAAAGATGGATGTACCCGAATGTTCATTGCAGCACTATTCACAATAGCCAAGACATGGAAACAGACCTAAACATCCATCAACAAATGAATGAATTAAGAAGATGTGGTACATATACAAAATGGAATACTACTCAGCCATAAAAAAGAACAAAATAATGCCATTTGCAACAACACGGATGGAACTAGAGACTCTCACTCTAAGTGAAGTAAGTCAGAAAGAAAAATACCATAGGATATCACTTATATCTGTAATCTAATATATGGCACAAATGAACCTTTCCACAGAAAGAAACTCATGGACTTGGAGAACAGACTTGTGGTTGCCAAAGGGGAGGGTGAGGGAGTGGGATGGACTGGGAGTCTGGGGTTAATAGATGCAAACTATTGCATATGGAGTGGACAATCAATGAGATCCTGCTGTACAGCACAGGGAACTATATCTAGTCACTTGTGATGGAACATGATGGAGAATAATGTGAGAAAAAGAATATATATATATATATATATATATACACACACACATACATACATACATACATATATATGACTGGGTTACTTTTCTGTACAGTAGAAATTGACAGAACGCTGTTAAGTCAACTACAATGGATAAAATAAAAATCTGAAAAAAAAAAAATCACATGCAGACTCAAACCTCACAGAAGGACTGTGACAATCCCACTGTTCCTTACTAAAGATACATCCATTCAACAAATATGTATTAAATGACTGCAATCTACCAGGCCCTGTACTACAAAAGGACCAGGTCCAGGCTCTAGTCAAGGAGACATAACAAACTCTTCTAAGAAATATTTTCTCCTTGATAAGGAAGAAAAGCACCCCTCACCCCTTCTCCTTCCCAGCTTGGTGACTTCCTGTAAGAACATGGGGTTGGAGCCACCTTACAATGAGGAGAGAAACTGCTGACCAATGAGGATAAACAGACCATGAGTCCATGGTATCATGGTTAAGTCACCAAATCAACCCTGAGACCACCTTCCTCCAGACTTCTCAATAAACAAAGAAGAAATAACTTTATTATACTTTGAGCCACTTTTAATCCGTTGTTATTTGCCACCAAGGTCAAAGCAAGTGACTATAGCCTTATTTACTTGATATATATATCTCTCTCACCACCCAGAACTAACAAATATTCAATTTTCATACTAGTTATTTCAACTAGGCTTTTAGAAACAAAAGATATAATTATTTTTATTTATTTATTTTTTGTCTTTGTAAGGCCACACTCACGGCATATGGAGGTTCCCAGGCTAGGGGTCCAATCAGAGTTACAGCTGCCAGCCTACGCCATAGCCAGAACCATGCCAGATCCGAGCTGCATCTGCGCCCTTCACCACAGCTCACGGCAATGCTGGATCCTTGACCCAACGAGCAAGGCCAGGGATCAAACCTGCAACCTCCTGGTTCCTAGTTGGATTCATTTTTGCTGTGCCACGACAGGAACTCCAGAAACAAAAGACATAATTAGGGTCTACTTTTTAACCTATCTCTATCCTATCCCTTACCTTCCCTTTCAGAAGTTACCACCATCTTAAAGTTGATGTAATTCTTCACCCTGTGTTTTTATATTTTTACCATTTGAATATTTTTCATGTAAAATATATGGTATTGTTCAGTGTATATTTAAAGCTTATTGAAATACAGCATAAAGTTTCATTCTGCAACTTACATTTTCAACCAAAGGTTTCTTAGATTTACCCATATTTACAAAACACTTTCATTGGAACTACTATAGAACTACTATAGACTCTTCAATGAAGAGTCTACATTTCAGGAGTACTAACAGACATTTAGATTGTTTCTAGTTTTTTTGTTTGACATGTTTTTGAACACTTAAAACTCAAAGTTATTGTTCAGCTTTTCACTTATGCACTAAATAGGGAAAAAAATAAACCTAAAGACATAAAGTATATACCGTACATGTACTGTTAAGTCATGGTAAGAAAAAAGGCTACTGTACATACTGGTCTGTAGGAAAACACCACTGTTATCTGATGTTCTACTAATATTATCTCCCACTATTTTATAAATTAGTGTATCACCAAAAGACTATTCTCAACACTAAAAGACAAGATATAATGTGCATCAATGGGGCCCTAAACAACTAGTTCACCTACACTGCAGACATTTATATTGGCTAAGGAAAGTCTAGATCGATAAACACTTTAAAGCTGCTGTGCTGGGCAGAAACACAAAGGTGAAGCTATAAAAACACAACAGAATTCAATTTGAGATGATACAGTTTAGTTTGCGAAAATTCTTTTTCAAACCTTTTAGTCTTGCATTCAACATTTAGAAACCAAACAGATGCCCCTTGGTGGAGGGTGGGGAGGGGCTGTCAGGCTACTTTTGCAGCAAATCTGCAAACCTTATCTGTGAACTCCAGGCTTTAAAATATTTTTTTTTAATGTAACCTCTTGCTCTTGGGACAAATAAGAAAACCTGTAACACTGTCTACATAGTTCAGGATCACAAGGCTTCTGCTCACCTTTTCGGCTATATCTGAGGCCAGTTCCCCCTTGATATCAAAGCTTTTGGCTGTATCAGGCTTTGATCACTTCTCTTACAGAGCTCTTAACACCCTCAGTTTCTTTCTAAAGACCCTCTAAAGCTTTTCCTTCATCTTAATGCCATCCACCTTTACTTTGCAAACTCCCTCTCATCCTTCAAAGTCGATTTCAGAAACCCTCCCAACATTTCTGAAGAGATGAGGTCTCCTTGTCTTACCTTTATAACACCCATCACAATGAAAATAATTTCCTTAATGATTCTCTCCTCCATTGGACCAAAAGGGCTATAAGGACAGAGATTATGCTTTGTTTGTCTGCCAGCATGTTCCTAGATCCTGGAAGAGTGCCTGAAACATGTTAGGCACTCTAATAACTTTTCAAAACCAATAAAAACACTGCAAGGGAAATTGTCATAGGTTTTGACACAGCAGACACTCTGTTGGTTGTGTGTCTGAATGACAAGTAGGTGACAATCTTAAATCCAAATGCAAGCTTGGCCCCTCCATAGGGTCCAAATACTGCAGGACACATTCTGGTCTTCTCTTCCTCAGAAACATGAATGTAATATTATGACAATCATCACTGTTAAATAACTCTTACAAATACTCTCATTCACAGACCTGAATGCTCTATAATGATTCTGCTCTGATATGTGCACAGTCTATATTTCCACTGATATTTAATTTTATTCTATTTGCAAATGACATAAATTGAGTTTAAATAAATTATGACAGAATAAAGGGTATCCACATACATTACAAAAGAGCAATCATTTAATATTTATAAATTACACTTTTCAACTTGGCAATTCAGACTGTTAGGATTCAAACTTTTTTTCTATCTCTTCTCCCTAAAGAATTGGAAAGTATAGATTATGTCTCACCATCTACTATATACTTAATACTTATTTATTTATTTAGAGGTATAACTGACATACAACATTATATTAGTTTTAGGTATACAATATAATGATTCAATATTTGTATAAATTGCAAAATGATCACCACAATAAGTCTAGTTAACATCCAGAATTACTTATTTATTTAACAAAGATTTTTATAGCTCTGGTTTGTGCCAGGCACTGTTCTACCTTTACAAATATGAACTCATATAATTCTAAGGTTTAAGAGGTTGAATAACAAAATAATAATAATAGCCACATATAAAAACACTAGATTGTCTATGTATTAAACTAATATGGATCAATTAGAGGTGCTATTTTCTAAAATTAGCTAATGGCATGTTTATTAGTATTAATTTCTATCACTGAGCTAGAATTGCTTTGATGCCTCTTTGCTTAAAGTCAATGATCTCTTCACTTGTAAAACATTTTTTAAAATATTCACAAAACCCAAAAACTTGGTTGGCATAATTTCTCTTTTACATAAAAACAAAACATCACTCAGTAAACAAAATGCAAACAAATTATCCTGATATGCTACTCACAAGCAATGTAGGAAAAGGTCTTCTCTTTATATAAATAAGGGATCAAGACAACAGATTTTGAGTGGACTTTGAATTCTAGCATCCTATATTTCTGCAATATTACCATGAAAACTCAGACACTAGGAAGTCAGTTTGGTTCTGAATGTGGATTTAGGTGAAGATCCTGTAAATCTATCTGAATCATGTCTCTGATTTCTCTATTGTAAACAAAACAAAACAACAGAAACTAAGGAAGGTTGATGAAACCATAGTGCAGCCAGGAAATTAAGTGTTTAAGACATACTGCCTTACGTGGACAATCCTGATACCACTTCAAAAACATCTTTGTCAAAATAACAACACCTTTGGACTGCACACTAAACACTTTACTCATCAAAGTACTCACAATACTATAATTTAGTCCTATAACAAGGTCTGATTACTTTTCCCACATTTTTTTACTGAACATTACTGAGAAAACCACCTCTTTTCAATAAATATTTCCACGTGTATTTTAATCACCATATTAGGCAGTACATAATTTGCCAAATGTTTGCCCCTGAAAGTAGCAACTTTCTGAATTTCAGTCTCTTGTTTTATCTCAACATCTAATTTTTTTTTTGCCTTAAGTTGAAACACCTATCATCATGATATGCATTAGCTAATTAAACAATTGTTTGGGCACTACATATATGGTCCAAGGGTTTTATGGGTACTAATAGTTTGTCAATTAAATTGCAAACATTTTAAGGACAGAAAAAAAGCCCTTCATGATGTTTATTTTTTTCTCTAAAAAACTTAGGAAAATCTATCATTCATAGTAAATGCTTCAATATTTGCCTGCTTTACAAAGATGATTTCCCCCTGCAGTACGTCAAGGTCCTACAAAACTGAAAAAGCATTTAAGATGCTAGTCCTTGCTCTGTATCAAACAAGGTCATGGTTACGGGTTGATCCCGCCTTCATAAGAAGCTTCCTTATCGTCTCATGAAACTCTGAATCTCTGATCTATTCTCAGTTGTACGAAAGGATAAACTTTAATCTGGGCTAGTCAAACTAATCATATCTCCAAACTTCATAAAAGTTGCATATATTTTTCCCTCATATTTAAAAGCACTATCATTTGATGCAAAGAACAATAAAAGTTTGAATGCCAGCAAGCATGAGACCTATCTCAACTTGGTCCATTACTAACTGAGTGAATTTCTTTAAATCCTCGAGCCCCGTTTTCCTCAACTGCTTGACAAAGGGTAGGTGATTAGTTAATGAGACTCACCTTCTTGCCCGCCTCCCTACAGAAGAAATTATGGCCCTTTTAAGGATTTTAACTCTATACAAAAACAAACAGCTTAATATGGTTCCTTATTTAAGATATCATGATGGAGTTTCCTTCGTGGCTCAGTGGTTAACGACTCCGACTAAGAACCATAAGGTTGCGGGTTCGATCTCCGGCCTTGCTCAGTGGGTTAAGGATCCGGCGTTGCCATGAGCTGTGGTGTAGATTGCAGAAGCAGCTCAGATCCCGCGTTGCTGTGGCTGTGGTGAAGGCCGGCGGCTACAGCTCCTGTTAGACCCCTAGCCTGGGAACCTCCACATGCCGCAGGTGTGGCTCTACATAAAAAAGGCAAAAAGACAAAAAAAAAAAAAAAGATATCATGATTAGGTAACTTCCAATGTCTTTGATGCTTTACATCTTACTACTAATATCCCTCCTGACCATTTATGTATATGAATAGACCTAGTTATATTATAATTTCACTACATAATAAAATTACTGAGTGCTGGATTCAAGTCACAATGTCAGCAATTTTAAGAATTACGTTACACAAATCATTTATCGTCATTACACTCCAATCTTTTCATCAGTAAAATAAGGAAACAGGGAATTCATAAACTCTTCTCCAGCTCTAAAATGGATTATTAAGATTTTAAAATGAAATATGCTGATCTAGTAAGTAAATTTTCAGAGAAAAGGGGCCAAGTTATGAGCCCTTAATACTTCACAAATACAGATGGGGCTTCAGAGATTAAGCTTGAAAATGTCTTACAGGTTTGTTCACCAAAAAGATACTCCAGGAGTTCCCATCATGGCACAGCGGAAATGAATCTGTCTAGGAACCATGAGGTTGTAGGTTCGATCCCTGGCCTTGCTCAGTGGGTTAAGGATCTGGCGTTGCCGTGAGCTAAGGTGTAGCTCGAAGACACGGCTGGGATCTGGTGTGGGATCTGTGTCTGTGGCAGGCTGGCAGGCAGCTGTTGGTCTGATTAGACCCCTGCCTGGGAAATTCCATATGCTGTGTGCTGCCCTAAAAGAAAAAAAAAAAAGATACTCCAATCCTCAGTAAACAAAAGTGCATGTTATACAGTCATATAAGAGAGAATTTCAAATAGCTCATCAGGAAGGCCATGTACTTTCAACTAGAGTTAAAAATCAGTCTATCCAGTAATTAAGAAATACTTTCTACTCCCACCGAAGATGTGCAATGATTTGAAGCAAATGTTGCTGTATAATTACATATGAACATAATTGAGGCTCTCCATCTCTACAAGTCCTTTTATGTGAGTAAATGATTGAAATGGAATGCCAAATTTAAAATATCTTTTTTTAAGCAGACCATTAAAATTATACTTTGGGGTCTAAAACTTAGCAGGGAGCAAGAAAAAAATCTTCAGAGACATGGAGTAAAAGGACAAAAAGATGCACAAAGTTAAAAAGCAGGGGATTATATATTTAGTAAAGCCATTATTGAGATAATATTAGCACGGTCTTTTTTATTTTCTTTTTAGATACACACCCATAGCATATGGAGGTTCCCAGGCTAGGGGTCTAATCAGAGCTAGAGCGGTCAGCCTACACCACAGCCATAGCAACGCCAGATCCAAGCCAAGTCGGTGACCTATACCACAGCTCATGGCAACGCTGGATCCTTAACCCACTGAGCGAGGCCAGGGATCGAACCCATAATCTCATGGTTCCTAGTTGGATTCGTTTCCTCTGTGCCACCAGGGGAACTCCTAGCATAGTCTTCTAAGGTTCTAAAGTCTGAAAGCAGAAACTGTCAGTGCATTCTCAAGATGCTTCCTTTAAAACTACCCTTTTAATCTACAATCTTCATAACAAGAAAGCCTACACCAGAATGAGTACAAGCTATACAGTACTGTAATCAAAGCTCAAACCACAATGAAGCATGTACTCATTTACCAATTTCCTTCACTGGATGAAAACATATTCAAATTATATTTCAGGACAGATTAATGAATTTATATAAACATTCCTTTTTTTTTAAGATGAAGTTTGGACATCAATTTGTATTTATAAGTGTACCCCAAATCATAATCATCTGCTGCTTCCGCTCAACTTCAACCATCGATCTGAAATAAGATTTTTGAACCTGTGGTAAAATGTAAAATTAGTTATTTTCTATTTATGTGTACAATCTCACGCATACTGAAGAAACTTGGTTATCTCTAGCAACTTGGGGGGGTTGTTTTGTTTTTAATTACAGAGTAAACAAATAGAAGATATAGTAGGCAAAGTTCAATGTAAAGCCTCAAAATAAATAATTTTTCTTACTATAGAAAGTTAAGTCTTTCTCTGAGTATCCAGATTATTTAATAATTATTTTGACATAGCATATGTAAACACAAACACACCTATTTGTGAGAGTTCTTTTGTTGTTGTGGTGGTGGTTTTTAAAACATATAATATGTTTTCTTTTTTTATTTTTCATCCCACCAGGTTGAAGATATAGACTCTTGGAAGATAAGGGGCTAGAAAAGGAAGCAATTATCTATAAAATGCATAAAAAACAGAAAAGGAAGCACTGGCGATGAGAAACTAGCAGTGAAGAACTGAAAACGGTTCAACCGAGAAATTGAAATTACTTTAAAAACAGCAGCATTGGGTGTCTTGGATCTGTACTGGCTGCAAATCTCTACACCCATGCCTGATTGAGAGAAGTGCCGTGCTCCCCATTCAGGTTCAGCAGGAAAATAAGGAAAAAGACAATTTACATTTCCAGCTGTCTTTGTCCCATCATAAATACCTTCCATTACTAGTGTTATTAATAAATCAAATTTTTTTCAAATAAAATTACTTCAGATAACAACTCTGAATCAATTTAAGAAAAAAATTTTTCATACTTCCCTACCTTTTCTGTCAAAGGAAGGGCTAAAGCGTAATGAAACATGCACAGTGGCTTCTAAACTATTTTTAATAAATTATTTCCGGAAAATATTCTCATCGATAATTAGCCTCACTCTCACTTAGCTAGAAAACTTAAAATGCAAATGTAAATGTCGATGACCACAAATCATAGGATCTGTGTCATTCATTTCTAACACCCTAGTGAATAGTAATTTCTCCGGCCATTTAACTTTACTGAATTTTTACAGGCATGCAGTTCTTATTAATTTGTTTATAATCCATTCTATATATTGTCATTATATAAAATACTGGCGGCACTCCTTTACAACATACACAAATATATGTGATATAAGCTGATTTTCCCCATAATACCTAACTAGCTTATCCCTTTTTATTCACACATTGAGTGCTTGCTATGTGCTAGACACTTTGATTTAATAGATGAGCTACTGAACAATCTTGAGCCAAATTATTGTAATTAATAATGTACACTTTTAGTGTGTCAAGGTCATATTCTGACCTAGTGTGGCCACTAAACCTCACTAGCAAATAGTCTTGGGCTCTGCTAATGAACTCTGCCTACTGTATAATTATTATGTATTCTCTCTTTAAAGGTCAAGTCTCTGCAATATAAATTATGAGATCCAGACAGAATATCTGTTATTCAAGACATAGAATAACAACCAGCACCTAGACTAGAATTTAATATTTACACATAACTCTTCTTCACTCTCCTTTTTTGGGAGAAGGAAGGGGAAAGAGAAAAACAGAGGAGAGGGACAAAAACCGAAGTACAGGAAGTGACTTTAAGACCAGAACATGGGCAAAGATAAAAACAATCTACGCATCTTCGTTGGCACAAGAAGATACTCAGGACTAGATCATCAGAGTAGAAGAAGAAACACTCATCCCCTTTCTCGAATCAGGGCAATGTGGGGCTTTCTGAAGGAAAGGCAACATTAGAACAATCAAAGGTAGAAATCCTGAAATAACTGTCTACTCTCCCACTGTAGATTTTTACCTATCCCTCTTTGATCCAAGGAAACTATTCTAATGGTTAAACACTCACCCTTAATAATACTACTTTATAAATTCTTTTATTTTTCATTTCACAGCAAACTGATTTAAACAAATCAGGAAATGTGGAAAGCCTGGTATAGTACTCAAACAAAAAGCAAGAAGTAACAGCTGGCAATGTAATTATGAAGGAAAAAATATTAAAAAAAAATTTTAATACTGAAATCAAACTAACAGTCTACAGCCATTTTGTGTAGCAAAAATTTTTCCTATGCCTATAACGAAAGCCTGGATGTGTCTACATATTAGAACAAAAAACAATACTCAATGATAATGATAGCATCGAGTCATGTGAAAGGATAAATCCAATAGACTCCAATTATGCAGGTAAGTAGGGAATATATTTTATAAGAATTTCCTACCAATTTGCTAGTGTTTCAGAATATTAAATGCCAATATTACATTAACAAGATAATTAATTTATGGAATATATCATTACCCCAAAACAACAATGTAGAAGAGGAACTCTTACAGATTAATTTCATTTCCATAAAAGAACATTGAAATAAAAGTTAAAAACACTCAGAAAATTCTAGGCTTTCTTTTAACATCATTTCAAATAAACCTTTTTGGATGCCCTCTTCATCCTTTCTGTCTTTTTTTAATGTTTCCTCCCACAACTGCCTCCAGACTGCAGATTACTCCCAGGCTGTGTTGGTTTTTAAAGCCAATTTGTTTGGTTATGACTAGACCACCATGAGAAAATTAAAAAAAACACCACATACTGTAACATGCTCTGTTGTACTAAGGGCAAAACAGGGACACCACAGTAGGAGAGTCACAAGCATTTTAATAAAACTATTTCAGAAAAAAAGTCACCTATTTTTAGTGACATCGTCAAATTCTCCATTTGCTACTGGGAATTGGAAGACGGTCACTGGAAATCAAGTACATCACAAAATTACCCAGGAACATTTTACTTGGTAGCAGAGAATACTAAGGTTAGATTTGTATATTCAAGGAATATACTGTTAAGGGTACGTATAAGTTTTAGTTTGGTGCTTTATAAATCCTTCATAATCTCTGTAGACCCTCTGCCACCAAAAAGGAGAAATGTAGGCTATTTTTTAGAGTAGTTTCAAATCGACAGGAAAACTGAGCAAAAAGTACAGCGTTTCCACATTATCTGCTGCCACCCACCCCCTCTGCCACACACACACAGCCTCCCTCACCATCCTGAACCAGAATGGTACATTAGTTACAATCAATGAATTTACATTGACACACCATTATCACCTAAAGTCCATCGTGTACATTAAGGTTCCAGCCTGGATGGTAAACATTCTATGGGTTTTGACTAACATAAAATGCCATGTACCCACCGTTACAGTATACAGAATAGTTACACTACACTAAAAATCCTTTGTGTTATGTCTCCCCAGACCTTCCTCCTCCCAAACCCCTGGCAACCACTGATCTTTTTTATGGTCTCCATAGTTTTGCTTTTTCCAGAATGTTATTTTCTTGGAATCATATAGCCTTTTCAGATTAAATTATTTCACTTTTTAATATGCATTTAAGGTTTTTCCATATCTTTTCATGGCTCGACAGCTCATTTCTTTTTAGCACTGAATAACATTCGATTGTTTTAGATGTGCTTCCGATAAAAATTTTATAGCACCTTGAAAGAGGTACAAGATAGAGGTCACATCTTATCTTTCTAAAAACTTCCATGTTACTATCATATAGTGGATATTCAGTAAATGACTTGTTGAATGAATATATTATTGATTAGATGAATGTGCAAATGAAGTTACTTAAACTTTCTAAGCCTCATTTTCATTACCTGCAAGAAAGGCTAATACCTTCCTTCATAACCCTATATGAAAAATAGAATATCTTTTAGAGTTATTACTATCAATAGTAACTATTTTCATAATTTAATTAAAACAGTATTTTCAACTGGGGGTCATGAGTCTTTTAGTTCCAGGAAAACAAAATGATGAAGGAAGGAGGAAATCAAGGCTAAGACTAGGGTGAGACACCTAAGGCACAAAAGTTAAGGAGCCACTCACTCTCTTATGTGCTATGTCAGGATCCAAAACATATTCAACAGACTAGTAAAAAGGACCAAAACAAGCAAAATGATATATAATGTCCCTGAATATAAAAACCTAAAATCAAGGACAAGGGAGCTCTTGTCCAATAGCAGAAAACACGAGTGTTATAATTATTCACAAGGTTATTAAGAAACTGTATTATCAGTTTGTAAAAATAATACAAATATAAGGTAAATTCATAAAAACATAGTTGTATATAATACACAGTAATAATATAATATGAATACATAACATAAAAATAACATATCTTCGTAAATAATATGAGGTCATCAGCAGTGTCTAGTTCTTTCTTTTTTTTTCCCTCTTTTTAGGGCTGCACCTGCAGCATATGGAAGTTCCCAGGCTAGGGGTTGAATCAGACCTGCAGCTGCCAGCCTACAGCACAGACACAGCAACGCAGGATCCGTGACACATCTGTGATCTACGCCACAGCTAACAGCAATGCTGCACCCTTTAACCCACTGAGCTGACCAGGGATTGAACCTTTGTCCTCATGGATACTAACTAGTCTGATTCATTTCCACTGTGCCACGATGGAATTCCCAGCAGTGTCTAGTTCTGAATACTACATTTCAAAAGGAACCATCACAATTGGAGATTATCAAAATATCAAATCACTGTGTTGCATATCAGGAGCTAACTGAAGGTCAACTATACTTCAAAAACAAACTCATAGGAAAAGAGATCAGACTTGTAGTTACCAGAAGCAAGGAATGATGGGGAAGAGAACTGGATGAAGGTAGTCAAAAGGTACAAACTGCAATTATACAATAAATAGTACTAAAGGTAAAATATACAACATGATAAATATAATTAACACTGCTCTACATTATCTATGAAATTAAGTAAATCCTAAGAGTTCTTATCATAAGGAAAAAGCTTTTTACTATTTAATTTTGTCTATAGGAAGTGATGGATACTCACTAAACTAATGGAAACTTCATGATGTATGTAAATTAAATCATTATGCTGGTACTTACACAGTGCTATATGTCAATTATATCTCAATAAAACTGGAAGAAAAAAGAAATGAGAAAAAAATTTACTGAGAGAATTATTAAACAAAGATACGAATTACTAAAAGGGGTTGTGAGATCTACTTTTCTGAAGGGCACTAAGCAGGATAAATTTCATCTTCCATATCCTCTGATGAATGCAATTTGGAAACTATAGTCAAAGGAGTGAATAGAACTACCTAAATTTTAGCCACTATTAAGAATAGCATATCAATCATATGGAAGTTTATAAAGGAAAAATTCAAATACTAGAGAGAAAAAAGAAAAAATACTAAAAATACATCAAAAGCCAATAATGTTACTAGAAGAACAAAATGAGAACAAAAAATTACTTTAAAAAAAGAATAGAAAATAAAACTAAGTTTACCAGTGTTTTTTTATGTCCCCTAGATATAAGTTAAAGATGAGTAAATGAACAAGTAAGCACACATATACACTTTTATACCCATTTTTTAACCAGTTCATTTAATAAAGACAAGAAAATAAAAGGGAATCATGATAAATTGGAGATTTTCTAAAAGAATACCAGAAGATTAAAGGATCTGTAAATGATGTTATTTAAATGTTTAGAAAATGAGAGATAAATCTGATAAAAGAGCCACTATATAAGAAATTAATGTTGAAAGTAATAAGAAAATTAACTTTGAATTGAAATAAAAATTCTTAATAATCAGAACTGTTCAAGAATCGAAAAAATTATTCCCTAATTATTAAGAATTTTTATTTCAATTCAAATAAAGCATTCAAATAGGGGCTAGGGGACCATCTCTAAGTCTTATTGAAATGCTGTGATTCTAGCATTTTCCTCACCTTCAGAATGAAACAAAAATAATCTTAAAAACTATGTGAAACACTGCTTAAACATGACAGGATGCCCTCTAAACAAATTCTTAGGTATTAATTAGAAAAAGAGCTTTACACTTCCTATGAATTTGGTCCATAATTTTCTTTATAGAGCATAATTGAAAATAATAAAAATGTACGACAGTGGTAAGAAAACTTATCCACTACATCTATTTCAAATCTGAGATGAAGTCTATGGCTATGCATTCAGCCATCAAATGATCCACTTTTTATTTTCACATTAAATTAAATTAGCGTGCAGTTTATGTGGTTCAAAACAGATCTCTTTTTAGGGAAAGGCTAAAATTCTAAAAGACTGTCATCATAAAATTCTAATAGGCTGAACATAAGAGAGTAAATGAATGATGGCTGAAATGCTAGAATACTAACATCACAGCATATTCATTAAGTAGTTATTAGCACTGCCATAAGAAGTATTACAGAGATTCAAAGAACCCTAAAGACGTTGACAATCAAACCAGGAGATGCCTCTCTCTTGATACACTTACACATGAAATAAACAGGAATACTTCACAGACATCCATACTCATTGTTACCAGCAACCTAGAGAACCCTGCAATTAACCTTTCTATTGGATCATAGTCTACAGCATGTGGCCAAGCACATGGGAAGAGTTAGGCAAAATTTTGTTACATGTTTGAAAAGAATGGAAGCATTAAAGTTAAGCCATCCATCATTTTTGTTAGACCTCCCATAAATAAGAAACAGTTTTAATTTTTCAAAGATTTACTGTGGAAAACTTATGTGGAGGAGAAAAGACCACGATATGAACAAGGACAAAAGAAATTACGTTTTTATAATATCCATCATCTGGAAGTATTTGGAGGTCTACTTTCCTTCATTGATTAACTTAAAATATAAAAAAGAGCCAGTCAGCAGTTTTATGGAAATTACTAGAATAAAGTAAAAAAAAAATTAAAACTTAGTTCTGGGAAGTCCAAAAGTTAAGACTCTATGTCTAAGAAATGCTAAACTATCTTCAGAAGAAATTAGGAGATACAAGTGCTGAACAATGAGACACAAGGGAAAAATTAGTAATTTTACTTGCATCTTAAAATCATAGCTCCAATTCATTTCCTCCTTTAAGGTGTAAACATAAGTAAAATATGCTGCCTGACAAAATACAGAAAATGTTGCCAAAGGCAGAGAAGATAGAAATTAGAGTCCTAAATTTTTCCATTATCAAAAAGGTCACCCACACACCCAGGAATGGCTGACATGTGCCACCAAGTTTGAGCCTACCAGGGACGAAATTGACACTTCAATTCCTCTACAATATGGGCACTCCTACTAGCAAATGAGCCTGAATTGATTAGCAATTCTTACCCTTTTAAATTCCAGAATCAGTTGCCTTTTGCCTCTCTGCATTTTTCTCACTGGCAGCCTCAAGCCTGGTGGCACAAGACAGTGGTTCATGGATGTGTGATAATGGAAAATTGACCTTTGAAATAATGGAAAAATATTAGACTAATTTCTATCTTCTCCACTGCAGAAAGGCAAAAGGCAACTAACACTTATCGGGGTCATCTAATCAACTTGGCTTCATTTGGAAATAAGAGAGTCCTTATGGTAGAGGAACTTAAGGGCCAATTTCTTCTTTTATGGTCTTGCTATGTGCATCCTCACTGAAGAAAGGCAATATTTGATGACTAAAGACACAAATGACCTAATGACGAACGGTGAAGAATTTGATTCAAATAAGTCACTAGTATTAAACATTCACACACACACAGGGCAATAGATTTTAATAGCGCTAACAGCCTTTTGTCAATTTACATACAGAAACTCACATTCAACAATTATTACATGACATAGGCCAAAAGGTATTATGCAGGATTACTGAACTACAGGTTCAATTCCCCCAAAGAATAGCATATAACAGTGAAATAAACACACAACAGTTTTAGGGAAAGGATTTTCCCTTAGATAGCAGGTAAAATGTACAAAATTGACTTTCATAGAAGAAAGAAAAATTCTTGGTTAATTTGTGTTCCTATGTTCATATGCTGTGCTCTATTTCAACAATTCAATCTAAACTAGTTCTAAAGTGTAGATTTGAATAAGCAGAAGAGTGTTACTTGCCTAGACAAATCTCGTCCAATCTTCCAAAAGAAAATTCTAATTCTAATTTTTCCTGTCTCTACTTAGTATTTCTAGTACTGTAAACTGCTAACTTGCAAGCCTGCCTTTTCCATTCCTAAAAACAACAAAAGGCCAAAACAGTCCTCTTGTCTGTAGAAATAAATTTCTAGGCCCAAGATGGAGCTGCTCCTCCCCAGAATGCTGTGTCAGCACACCCAAACTTAAATAACTTTCATGTTTCTGCAAATGCTCCACTTTACCAGAAATTCAGTATAATTACACCATTCCCCAAATGCCAGGCCAACTCTGGGCCTTCTCACCCAAAACTAGTTTGACTTTGTGACCCCAGCCAATCAGATACTTCCTATGTTTCTCTTCTCATATTTTATTCTTTATCCCATAAAGACCTATTTCCTATCCCATTCTGCAACTCTATGAAAGGAAACTATCCACTTCATGAAATGTTTGTATCACCTAAATGGTCTTATAATCATTTTTTAACATGTCTTATCCTCAGCCTACTGTTTTTTTTTTTTTTTTCTTGCCTTTTGTCATTTTAGGGCCGCACCCGCGGCATGTGGAGGTTCCCAGGCTAGGGGTCTAATCGGAGCCGCAGCCACTGGCCTACACCACAGCCACAGCAACACAGGATCTGAGCCACGTCTGCAACCTATACCACAGCTCACGGCAACGCCGGATCCTTAACCCACTGAGCAAGGCCAGGGATCAAACCCGCAACCTCATGGTTTCTAGTCAAATTCGTTAACCACTGAGCCACGATGGGAACTCCTCCTCACCCTACTGTTATTTGAAATAAAAACAACAGATTTATGGAGGTCCCAAAGTAATGGAGCCATTCACATACAGATGCAGGAAGATGAAAATCTATTGTACTGGGCATACATTCTAACTTATAACAAATTCGCACGAGGTCTTAGAGGCCACAACATTTTAAAATCATCATCAGGTCACCATCTAATCAAGAGTTTTTTTTGGAGATTTCCTGCTAGTCTCTTTGAAATTCTGTGGCCCTCAAGGAATTAATGAGTATTAAGTCATTAATACTCAAGGAGACCCTGATTCTAGGGTGATGTGAATAGAGTATTGTTAGGGGAAAGTGACCTGGGCTCGGATCATCAGTGTCAGAAAGTAAGACACACAAACATGAGGAGATCTTGACAAGGCTCTTCTTCTGCAGAAAGGTGCAAATACTCAACATGCATGAGCAAAGAAGGAAGAACCCACTATTATACCTAATGCAGGCGGTACATTTGTCCCCTTCCCATTGGTCAGGTCATGGCGCACATTCTTCTCAGTTGGCTAATTTGAAATAAACCACTATTGGGAGGAGAAGGAAAAAGGTGGGGAGGGCGCGGGAGGTGGAAAAGGGTGTCAGACAAATCAGGAAAAAAGTAACCAAGTCTTCCTTTGATAGAAAAGACATATGTTAATTTTCACAATTTCCCCCTTTCATTTATTTATATTCTTTTCTTCAAATTCTTTGAGCATAGTTTGACTTTCATGTGCTATAGTGTCCATTAAAAGCATATTGGTTTGGTGGGGAGGGGGTCCCAGTTGTTTTGTCAGGGAGGTTTCTATTAACCTTTGAATAAATCTCCTGGCACAAGGAATTATACAATATCCAACTAAGACAAGGACACTAATTACAAAAATTGGAGGGGTAAGGATTGAAGCTATTAGTCCCTTCCATCTTTCAAACCAATTTTCTAAAAGGTCTATGAAGGGGTCATTAATACCAGAATTTCTGAAAGTTCATCTGCTAGGGTTGCTAGTCCATGTAGGGCCTTGGTGATGGTGCAGTCTGGGGCAGTGTTATTGGGAATGAAGGTGAGGCACTGGATACCAATCATTACACAGACCCCACCCTTTTCTGCCAATATCATGTCTAAAGCAAGTCTATTTTCCCATGCCATTTGACTAGTTGGCCCCAGCTGCTCAGCTATTCCTTTAATGGCATCTCTGGTGTAATTAATGAATCTTTGTTGATTGTAATAGATGTAGTTTATCCAATCAACGTTTTTGTTTATGGTTGACCACCAAAAGAGAACAGATTCAAACCGGCAACTATTTGATTACTTGTCTTAAATTTGTTTGGAACGCCCTGTGGAACACCTATTGAGTCTTAGTTTTTCAGACTATTTGAGTTTGGGGTTGGGGCCTGAAAGCCAGGGTGAAAAGGATGGCCAATTGCCCAAAGTATAAGTGCCAGTCCAGTTTTCCAAAAGAGTGTCCATTAGTGGACCCCCACAATACCACCAGACATCTGCTCGGGGCGCTTTGAACTAGGATTTATTGTGGAGGGTGCTGTAGGACAAGCTTTCACTGCACCTGGTCAAGTTGCCTAAGAAAGTCACCTTTGTCTCTTTGTCGTTCTAGACATAAAGAGAAGTTGACGTTTTCATTTGGTGGCCCAACAGTTCTCGGGGGCTGACCCATAAAACTTTTGACCTCAGAGAATAGCAGTGGCAAAGTCCAACAGGACTCATTATTCCAAGCCATTTTGTCCTAGAAGAGGGTCATCATATATTCAAAACCCCATGGGTCTGATGACCATCCCAGAGGAAAGGGAGCCACTTGGGCCTCTGGTTTCCCTGTGGCACAAGCGTAAGTACTTTGGTGTAGTGTGCCCACAGAATATTTCATCCATTCCAATGAAGCTTTTGTGTCCCTGTACCCTGTTTCTATCTGAATTGTTTGTTTGAGATTGGTAACTTTGACTACTTTGGGGTTGAAGGTACCAATCTAAGAGCCATTCATCCCACTGGGTCTGTTCCAGAAACGTCAGCTCCTAAACTGTATATACGAGTTGCCACTTTGGGCGGGTGGGCTACAGTGGCTGGATTCTTGATAGTCAGTAAGACCGGATTACATGTTAAGTGGGTAAGTAAACTAACTGGAGGCTCTCCCTTTGAAAGTGAATCTTGTCCTTTGATGCATCAGCGGTTAAAGTCATCCTTTTCCAATAAGATTGCCTCATACTTTAAGACTTGGGAGTCAGTGAGCCATCTCCCTACCATTTGGTTTAGGATGGCTCGTACTTGGTGTGGGGTATTCACGGTCAGCCTTCCTCCAAAAGTTAGTTTCCTGCTTTCTTCAGTTAATAGGGCAGTGGTGGCAACCAACTGTATGCACCCAGGACATCCTCTGGCGACAGGGTCCAGGAGGTGGGAAAGGAAGGCCACCAGTTGGCGACTTCCCTCATGTTCCTGTATGAGGGCCCCTAAAGCTAGTCCCCTGTCCATGCTTACAAATAAATGAAAAGGTTTTTCAAGGGATGGTAGAGCCAGAACAGGGGCACCCATCAGCACCTCCTTTAAATCCCTAAATTGCTGTACCTCCTCCTGGCTCCATAGTAGGGGATCAGGGCCCTCCTCCACAAGCTTGGAGTACAAATTTTTAGTTTTTATGCTTAAGAATTGATTCAAAGGTGACAATAGCCAATCAGGCCCAGGAACTTTCTAAGTTCAAGTTTGGTAGCTGGCAGAGGCAGGTCTATGAGCCCCTCTATATTTTCTGGGCTGAGCTTTCTTTTACCCCATTTATCAGATGTCCCAAATATTTTACTTCCTTTTCAACAAATTTTAACTTCTTTTTGAGATGGTAAGGCGTTGTTCCCCAAGAAAATTGAGGAGGGAAACTGTAGCTGCCGTAAGTTTCTTTTGATAAGTGTTTGAGAGTAGCAAGTCATCTACATATTGGAGTAGATAGGTCCCTTGAGGCAGTGTAAATTCTCCCAACACCTTTTTTAAAATTTGTCCGAAAAGATGTGAGGAGTCCATAAACCCCAGAGGGAGGACTGTCCATCTACAGTATTGTCTTCTTCCAGTTACTAGGTCTTTCCATTCGAAGGCGAATAGGTCCCAACTATCTGAATCCAAGGGGCATGCCCAAAAGGCATCCTTTAGGTCAATTACACTTAACCACTGGTGGCCAAATGGAATTTTACTCAGGAGGGTATAAGGGTTTGGGATGATGGGGTGCCCAGTCTTAACAATTTGATTGACTGACCACAAGTCCTGGACTAAGTGATAGAACCCATCCGTCTTAAGTATAGGGAGAATAGGGGTATTGTAGGGAGACATGCAAGGTTCTAAGAGACCCTCTTTAAGTAGTCCCTCTATAATTGGTTCAAATCCCATCCTTCCCTGTAGAGGGATACGGTATTGTTTTCTCCAGACTATTTCTCCTGTGGTCTTCGTATTTTAATTGCGGTCACTTTAAGTCCCCCAAGATTTTCTTCTGATGCCCACCCCTTTGGTTGAACCCCTTTCACCACTGGGGTTAGAAGATTCAGTTTTGTAAAATTTTTTTGGTAACCTGTAAGCCCAGTCCCAATTCGATTAGGTCTCTTCCGCATAGGTTTGTACCTGCCTCTGGAATAAAAAGGAAGCATATTCTGACACACCTGTTTCAGAAATTTACTTTGATTTCTTCTAAAATTCTCACTGAAAATCCCTCTCCTTTTACCCTAGATACTAATATTTGTTCACAAGAAGAAGAAAGCACTTTGAAACAGTAAGAAAGATTACAGTTTCATGGTATGACCTTACCTCTAAATTTATCAAGGGCTATGGGTAGGGCACCTGTGGATTTTTAAGTTGGTCAATACCTAATGAGAGCCCGTGACCCTCCTAGTCCTTATCTCCTGCAAACAACATGAGATGGATTGTTTTACTCTCTTTTTCCCATTCAGGGCATTCCTTTTTGAAATATCCCAATTTACCACACTTGAAGCACTTGTTTTCATTCTGCCATCTATTCCCTTTTTCACTACGCTCCCTGTTTCCTAATAGCAGTGAAGCTGATTTTGCGACCCTCTTTTTTTATTACTTAATGAATTTTATTACATTTATACGTGTACAACAATAATCACAACCAAATTTTATAGCATTTCCATCCCAAACCCCCAGTGCATCACCCCCCACCCCCACAGCCTGTCTCCTTTGGAAACCATAAGTCTTTCAAAGTCTGGGAGTCGGTATCTGTTTTGCAAAGTTCATTGTGTCCTTTTTTTAAATTCCACATGTAAGAAATAGCATTTGATGTCAGTGTCTCATTGTCTGACTGACTTCACTTAGGATGATAATTTCTACGTCGATCCATGTTGCTGCAAATGCCATTTTTTTCCTTTTAATGGCTGAGTAATATTCCATTGTGAGTATGTACTACATCTTTATCCACTCCTCTGTTGATGGACATTTAGGTTGTTTCCATGTCTTGGCTATTGTATACAGTGCTGCAATGAACACTGGAGTACATGCGTCTTTTCGAATCATAGTTTTCTCTGGATAGATGCTCAGGAGTGGGATTACTGGATCAAATGGTAATTCTATTTTTAGTTTTCTGAGGAATCTCCATACTGTTTTCCACCAATTTACATTCCCATCAACAGTGTAATAGGGTTCTCTTTTCTCCACACCTTCTCCAGCACTTATTGTTTGTAGACTTTGATGACGGCCATTCTGGCTGGTGTAAGGTGGTACCTCATAGTGGTTTGGATTTGCATTTCTCTAATAACGAGTGATGCTGAACATCTTTTCATGTGTTTTTTGGCCATCTGTATGTCTTTGGAGAACTGTCTGTTTAGATCTGCTGCCCTTTTTTTGATGGGGTTGTTTGTTTGTTTGGTATTGAGCTGTAGGAGGTGTTTGTAAATTTTGGAGATTAATCCCTTGTCAGTCAATTCATTTGCAAATATTTTCTCCCATTCTGTGGGTTGTCTTTTCATTTTGTTTAGGGTTTCCTTTGCTGTGCAGAAACTTTTAAGTTTAATTATGTCCCACTTGTTTAACTTCATTTTTATTGTTATTACTCTAAGAGGTGGGTCTGAGAAGGTGTTGCTGTCATTTATGTCAGAGAGTGCTTGGCCCATGTTTTCCTCTAAGGGTTTTATAGTATTGGGTGTTATATCTAGGTCTTTAATCCATTTTGAGTTGATTTTTGTGTATAGTGTTAGAAAGTGTTCTATTTCATTCTTTTACATGTGGCTGTTCAGCTTTCCCAGCACCACCTATCTCTACTCCATTATATATTTTTGCCTCCTTTGTCATAGATTAGTTGACTGCAGGTGCATGGGTTTAATCCTAGGCTTTCTATCCTCTTCCACTGATCTATATTTCTGTCTTTGTGCCAGTACCATATGGTTTTGATGACTGTCACTTTGTAGTATAGTCTGAAGTCGGGGATCCTGATTCCTCCAGTTCCATTTTTCTTTTTCAGAATGTCTTTGGCTATTCTGGGTCTTTTGTGCTTCCAAACAAACTTTAAAATATTTTGTTCCAGTTCTGTAAAAAATGTCCTTGGTAATTTGATAGGGATTGCATTGAATCTGTAGATTGCCTTGGGTAGTATATTCACTTTGATAATAGTGACTCTTCCAGTTCCAGAGCATGGTATGTCTTTCCACCTGTTTGTGTCACCTTTGATTTCTTTCATCAGTGTCTTATAGTTTTCAGAGTACATGTCTTCTGTCTCTTTAGGTAGGTGTATTTGTAAGTATTTTATTGTTTTTGATGCGATAGTAAATGGGATAGCTTCCCTAATTTCTCTTTCTGATCTTTCATTGTTAGTATATAGAAATGCAGTCAATTTATGTGTATTAATTTTGTATTCTGTGACTTTGCCAAATTCATTGATGAGTTCTAACAGTTTTCTGGTAGTCTTTAGGATTCTGTAGATTTAGTATCACGTCATCTGCAAATAGTGATAGTTTTACTTCTTCCTTTCCAATTTGGATTCCTGACCCTCTCTTATTTTTATCCTTAGCACCCCTTTAACTCAACCTGTCTTGTTCTGGTTGATTTGCAAACAGGATCTTGGCCTTTTGTTTTTGCTTTTCCTCATCCCTTCTCTCATAAATCTTTGTGCCTCTTAGTAATTCCTCTAACAGTTTATCTTTCCAATCCTCTATCTTTTATAACTTTTGGGAAATATCTGGCCAGCTATTAGTTATGAAATAAAGCTTGAGCATGCCCTGTGCTAAAAGGTCTGTGGAATCTATTCCACCATATCTTCTCATTTGAGCTCTGAGTCTTTCCAAAAATTCAGTTGGTCCCTCCTCTTTACCTTGTCCTACTTCAAATGCCTTAGATACATTTCTAGTCTGAGGTACAGCATTTCTAATTCCCCGAATAATGAGATTTCTTGAGTCTATCATATGCCCCTGGTGTGCAGCATTATTATTATCCCACCTGGGGTCCTCATTGGGAAATTTAGTTTCCACCCAAACTTCACCAGGCTAGGCAGGGTGGGTTTGCTCCCACAAGGGCATGGCTGCCCTTCGAAACATCCCCGTTCTTCCCTGGAAAATAGAATGCTCAAAATAGACATTAATTCAGACCATGTATAGACTTGTGGTCCAAGGAACTGATCCACTTGATCTGCTACCCTGTATGGGTCCTCCGATAATGGCCACAATTCCCTCTTAAAATTTTGGTCCTCAGCACTGGTTAAAGGCGCATTTTCACATCCTATTCCACCCCCACCCAAGCGTACCTCCCACAGTGGGAATAGCAGTTTTGGCTATTTTTGGTGGTCCCCAAGGGCAGTGGAGGGAAGCAGAAAATTCTGAATGTCCTCCTAACATTGTTTTAACTCTTGCCTAAATCTTGAATAAGGCCCTGTCATATCCTGTGGTTTTGTTGGGGTGGTGGACTTTGACCCTGTGGGTGGTGGCGTCGTGCTTGCACCTGTGTGGTGGGCCCCAAGCCCCTCTCCCTCCCACACTCCCCTGGCGGCCGCTGCAGTTGCGGCTGTGGCAGGTCTGAGGCCAGCACCATTTGGGGGATTGTAAGGTGGCGATAGGAAGTCAAGGGGGTCTCATGGAGGAGAGGAGGTCTCGTGGAGGAGAGAAGGTCTCAGAATGTTCTTGGGTTTCCTCCTCTGTTCCTGTGCTCTGAGGGGAAATAAGATGACTGGTCCCTGCCACTATAATCAGTTTCCTCCTGGGATCCCGGTGTCTTGTCCTCGACAAACTGAATGAGCAGTTGACAGAGCCAATCCTCATCCAATCCAAACTTTGGCCAGAAGACAGATGAAGCAAGAATAGGTGTCTGTGTCCAGATAAAACAATATTTAATCATTTTTTTCCTTCATTTTGTCCTTCATCCATGAATTGTCATCCCAATGCTTTAACATTAATCCTAGAGGACTGCCTGGAATAGTTTGGTTTCCCCCTCCACCCAGAGATCCTCAGAGTGGAAGCGTGGGCCAGAAAGTTTTACTTCCCGTGTGTGTGGGATCGTGCTCTGATTCTCTTACTTCACCCAAAATCACCGGTCTCATCCAAGACCTTTTGAGGCTTATTGATCCCTTTTACCAACCACCAAGGAGATACTCCATCACCCCTGCAATGCAACCTTTCCTACTCTGGTCCATGCACAGAGACACCTGGTCACCATGGTTGCCATTTTCCTCATACTGTCCTTCAGGATTCTTGAGAACCCTCCATGGGTTTGAAGTTCACAGTCATGGACCTCTCAATTCAGAACCACTGCAACAGGGCCATGGGATGCATCTCCCCTCCTCGAGAATCTGTGCTCCAGTGGACCCTGAATCCTGGACAAGCCCCCAAAATTGTTGAAGAAAAGTGACCCTGGTTCAGATCGTCAGTGTCAGAAAGTAAGACACACAAACACAGGAAGATCTCAACAAGACTCTTCACTCCTGCAGAAGGGTACAAGTACTCAAAAAGCACTCGCGAAGAAGGAAGAACCCACTATTATCCCTAATGCAGGCAGTATATCTGTCCCCTTCCCGTTGGTCAGGTCAGGGTGCACACTCTTCTCAGTTGGCTAATTTGAAACAAACTGTTACTGGGAGAAGAGGGAAAAAGGGAGGTGGAGAAGGGTATTTCAGACAAAGCAGGAACAAAATGGAGTAACCAAGGCTTCCTTTGATAGAAAACACATATGTTAATTTTCACAAGTATACGGATTTCACATGTGTATCAAATGAATGCCTTTTGATTTTAAATGAAGTCTTCACAAGTAAAGTAGATTCTTTAATTTCATTAAAAGAATTTGAGCTGCTGCTATCATTGGTGAGTTCAGAGTGATTTAGGTTTTCTTAATGTCCTGAGGTTTATACATTTTATAGCAAGCAAAATGTTCTCTCAGTGGAAAATTTCCATGTTCATTTCTAAAATGAAGAATCAGAGAAAGAATAACTAGCACATTCAACTTAACATTTTTTTTAAATCTTTTTAGGGCCACACCCATAGTGTATGGAAGTTCCTAGGATAGGGGGTTCAATTGGAGCTGCAGCTGCTGGCCTATGCTACAGCTACAGCCATGCCAGATCCTAGCCACATATGTGACCTACACTATAGCTCACAGCAATGCTGGATCAAACCTGCATCCTCATGGACACCAGATGGGTTCGTTACTGCTGAGCCATGATGGGAACTCCCACAACAACATTTTTTAAATGGGTAAACTTCCTTTCAGACAAGATTTGTTCACTCATATACTTACATACAATTATTAATACATATTACTCTATCAAGTATTACATTCAGTTAAGGAGATGCAACGAGGAGCACCATCTGCTTACTGAAGGGAGAGAGAAGTTAATATAGTATATTAGAATCCTGAAGAAGTAAAAGGAGGAAAATGCTTGCTCAAATTAAGCCACTCTGAGTCCAGCCTCAACCCCTGCACCTGAGAAGAAACTTCATGTACATAATGGAAATTAATGGAGCCCATTATTCTCTCCTGAGAATGCACAGTATTAAATCTCAACATGATTCAACATGTCCCTCTGAAGCATATTGGGCTTTTCAGATTTGCTGGGTCACACCTTCACTGTGCAATTATAGCCTCCAAACTTTAACCCCTGATTCTTCCTGGGATAGAGCAAGCAACAAAGTATTTAATTGCAACAGAACATTTGCCAACATCAATACAACTTGAAGGTGAGGTTTCCCACAGTGGGGATTGACTGTTATGGCCCCTTCAAAATGCTAGGATAATAGATAATTCAACACCTGACCCTAAATGTCAGAGGAGCTAAACTTTCTCCTCCAATGTGAAATGTAAGGTCAGATCAAGCCTTGAAGGAATTATTTGTTTCTTTTAAAACTATAAAAGTACAAACACAGTATTTGAAAAAGGACAGTTTTAAATAGTTTCCAATACACTAACCACTAATCAGTGTAAGTTTGATTGGCTGCCAGAGGCATGTTAGGCCACGGGTTTCTAAGGCTCTGAAGACCACACAGGAAATCCCAAAGAAATCATTACCAAATAATATAAATCAAGCTGCATTTTGCCATACGGATAAACTACAATTCTTTACAGCAAGCTCAGTAAAATCAGTAGATGCAGCCTACCTGATGGTGAAGCACTCGTAGGATGGCAGGCTACAAAAGGCTAACTAGAAAAAAAAACATTAGGAATATGGAATCAGAAAAGACAGAAGTTACAGATTACAAAAGTTAAGAGTTCAGAAAAATAACCATGACAAATTTATGCCAAGTGATGAAAGAAATGAAAATAAGGCCAGGATCTGGTGTTACATTTAAAGTAAAATCCAAAACTTTGGCAAAGACCATGGAATTAGCAACTGTCTTCGGAATGAAGTATTTGGGGTTGACTCACTCATGGAATGAAGCATAAAATTCAGGAAATGCATGAAAGAAGAGCTTAAATTGAAATTACATACAAAGTCCTTAAGAAAATGGCCAAGCTGTTATCTGTCACATACTAATTTCAGAAGGTCCCATTGGTTAACTCAAGTTTAGGAGCACCTGCACTGTCCCCTCCCTCCCTCATACCCTCACACACTGTTTCGCATGCTACCCCTTTACATCTAAAGGTGGTTTACTTGTTTAAAAAAGGGAAAAAATGGAGTTTCCTTGAGGCACCACAGGTTAAGGATCCGGTGTTGTCAGTGTAGGGGCCTTGGTTGCTGCTGTAGCTCAAGTTCAGTCCCTGGCCCAGGAATTTCCACATGCTCCAGGTACAGATCCCCAAAAAAGAAAAGAAAAAGAAAAAAAGAAACAAATAACAGGCCCAAAATGTAGTCACTTCTGCTGCGCCCCAAGTCAACAAACCAAGACAATGTCTAATCTAACTGTAGTTTCAGCAGTCAATCTGGAATTAAGTGATCACCACTAATGAGGTAAATGGCATGACGCACCCAAGCCCTTGAACCAAAGGAAAGTGACCTGGCCTGAAACAATTCACTTTTTGTTAGAAACTTCCTTCTTCTACCTCCTTCTGTATTCTGTCTCTGAAACCTTCTCTTGTACAGCTAGCTCCTAGGAGCACCTTTCTACTTGCTAGAAGGGATGCTGCCCAATTCAGGAATTACTGAACAAAGCCAACTGGATAATTAAATTTATTTGGTTGAATTTTTTTATTAATGACATCTCTACTTTTATCTTTTCTTCCATTTCACTGATGCTCAAATTGCGTATTAGATCTTTCCATCTGGATTTCTCTGAAGTACTTTGAACTCAACATTTTAAAAGGTCAACTATTCCCCATCTCCTTAAAAAAAAAAAATAGTTCCTCAACCACATAGGACTACTTCTGTGATCAGCACCTTCATTTTCACTTCTTGCTTACTCCAATATTCACTTGGTTTCAAAATCAAACAATGTGCTGTCTTTCATACCTATTCTTTGCTTTCTGTTCCTTTCAATAATAACTGATAATTCTGGCTCTCACCACTTCTTAGCTTGATTACTGAAATAGCCTCTAATTTGTTTCCCATCTGATTATTTTCTATAAGCTTCCTTTCCAGTCCTCCCTAAATACTACATCAAGAATATATTGCTAAGGGAGTTCCCGTCGTGGCGCAGTGGTTAACGAATCCGACTAGGAACCATGAGGTTGCAGGTTCGATCCCTGGCCTTGCTCAGTGGGTTAACGATCCGGCGTTGCCGTGAGCTGTGGTGTAGGTTGCAGACGCGGCTCGGATCCTGCGTTGCTGTGGCTGCGGCGCAGGCCAGTGGCCACAGCTCCGATAAGACCCCTAGCCTGGGAACCTCCACATGACGCGGGTGCGGCCATAAAATGACAAAAGGCAAAAAAAAAAAAAAAGAATATATTGCTAAGGCATGAGATAATTCTGGAATAGTCCTATTCAAAAGCCATCCATAATTTCCTGTTACTTACAAAATAAAACACTTGTTTTGGCTTGACATGTAGAGTCCTCAACAATCTAACCCTAGTCTTTTTTCTATTCCTCAACATGCCTATGTGTACATCACATGAGAGTCAAACTAGACAAATAGGATTTCTCTAAATTCTTTGTACGTTCCCACTTTAGTAGCTTTACCTGGTGATAGCTACTATGCTAGAAACAACCTGCCTCAAAAGCTAATTTCCTCAAAGAAGCCTTTGTTATCCATGCTGAAAAGCAAAGTCTTCCCCTTACTTAAATGGCTAAAATAGAATCAAGGAGTTAAAGAAGAGTGGTTAACACAGTAGATTTTGTATGCCAATCATCTGGATTCTAAAGCTAGCTCTGCCAAATACTCACTGACCATCAACAACTTACTTTATCTCCATAAACTATAAGCCACAGTTTCTTCATCTATAAAATGGGAATAATAATAATACCTGTATTTTAAGGATAGTTATGTGAGCTAAACGTACCAGCACCTGGTAGGTTGTCATAACTGCCAATTAGAATTATCACCATCATTTTCTTCATCATTCCCCATACCCTCTGATGGTACAATCAATGCAATGTGACACCAGAAGATATACAGTTGGTACAACATCTTGATCATCATAATCTACTAGCACCTATTAGAATATCTGGCACATAAGAGCTCAATAAATATTTGTCGAAATGATACATAAATGAGTGAACCTATAGATATGAAATCAATAAGGCAGACTTAAAACTAAGTTTCTAAATTATGGTAAAAACATAACCACACATTGAAAAGATAACAAAAGGAAACATAGATTAAGAGTAGGTCAGATAGGAAAAGTATTTACCAAGCCCAGCAGTGTAACCAGCTGTCAGCAAAGCTTACAAAACTGAAAAAGAAAAGAAAAGAAAGTTGATCGATCAAGGGAAGTAGTAATTTCATTGCAGTGTTCAGAATAGGGACACATGTTAAATGTGTAGTGATCAAATGGAATATGTCAAGAGAAAGGTGACCTGAATGGTGACGGACTTAAAAATAAAGCCAGATAAGAAACTTTTGAACAAAGGAAATGGAATGTTTAAACGGAAAGTGAAAAGCTAAAGTGGAGATAGGACCATTGCCTTCAAATAATTGAAAGATTATTACATGTAAAGGAAATAGCTGACTTCTGTGTGGCTTCACAAGGATAGGCTTAAAAAGGAAAAATGTAATGGAAAGAATCTTTTGACTCAATAAAAATCAAACAACTATTAAACATACCCAGGAATATATCACCCTATTATTATGGAGTCGTGAGTCCTCTGTAAATGTAAGCATCCAAGCAGAAACTAGATAGCATCTGCCAGAGATGCTAGAAAACTTTTAAATATATAAATTACCCTAAGTACTATGTAGTTGAGTTCTCACACATATAAAGGAAAAGATACTAGTAAACATTATTACAGAGAGGTTAGAGAATAAATGAATGGACTGGCCTGATATGTTTGTTAAAGACTTTCCATAGAATGATAAAATTGGGTATACAATGTGGTTGTAATCAAGTAAATTATATGTGCCAGTTAAATCTAATAATCAAAAATAAAAACTGTTATGCTAGGGATAGAGATTATAAGTGATTTCACTCTTTCTTAAAATTTGCCTTTAGGAGTTCCCATCTTGGCACGGCAGAAACAAATCTGACTACGAACCTTGAGTTTGCAGGTTCAATCCCTGGCCTTGCTCAGTGGGTTAATGATCCGGTGTTGCCGTGAGCTGTGGTGTAGGTTGCAAACACGGCTTGGATTTGGCATTGCTGTAGCTGTGGCATAGGCTGGCAGCCACAGCTCCGATTAGACCCCTAGCCTGGGAACCTCCATATGCCACAGGTGTGGCCCTGAAAATCGACAAAAAGACAAAAAAAAAAAAAAACTTGTCTTTAATCATAAAAAAATCATGTTTTTGATCAGTCATTTCTTGCATTTAAAAAAAACACCTAATTCTCAATTTTTATAGGTTTATAAAATATTTATAAAAGAGATAAGGAATAATAAAAGAAAGTGAAAAAAGGGAGGGAGGAGGGAGATAGACCAAGCCAGTCAAGGTTTTATAATCTAATGTGTTCACTGATTTCAATAAGCCTAGAGACAACCTTTTATCACATATAAAAGACAGCCTCCAAAATTTTATCATAACTGTCTTTGAAAGAGGTATTCCACATGATACAGAAAAATAGCCAATAAAGTTAATAAAACCACTTGATTTTAGCACTATCCACATTTCAAATTGATTTGATGTCCTTTTAAATGCCCCTTTCATTCAAAAAAATTAGTTAATTCTGCTGACGTTTTCATTAAATGGGCAAGTTGTCCTATATGCAGATTTCCAGTTTAGCCATCATTTTAAAGTAATTCCTTATTTCCTATGGACTCTTTTTTTTAAATTCCCAGAAACTTAGGGATTTGTGAATCAGTTTTCTCCATACAATCACTATTACTGAAAGATGCATTTGAAATAACGTCCAAGGACAGTTAATCTAAGAAAACTACAAAAACTGCTTGTATTTCTGCTATGTTTCAGTCAGTAAGATGTGGTAGCCACTGGGAAGAAAAATTAAGGTATCAACATTTTCCTAAACTCTCAGCTATGTTAAAATGGCTTGGTAAGCAGAGCATGCTATAGAAAACTTCAAATAAACCTTGAGAGAACACACTCAATAATTTTACCTATAGCAAGGATTTAATATTAAATAATAATTTTCATGTTATAAATGGTTGTCCTTTAGAAAAATATACATAAACTCTTAACTGCAATTTAAAAAATTAAATTTCAAGTTTCCAAAATAATTTTTCTTTTTATTTATCTCATAAAGTACTGAGCATGACAGTGAGTAGATATTCAAGAGAAATTTACTGAACTGGATTTGGAATTTTCTTCCAAGGTATACTACTTATGCTATTATTTATTATTTATTACTGGTGACTAGCTCTAATAGCCTTTATTTCTCACCATGGACACTTCCATTTACTATTTCTAAATAGTGGCAGATTTATAAACAAATAATTTGAGTCAATCATTTTCTCTTCACTCAGGATAGAAAGTCAAGTGAAATACCTTTTTTAGAATAAATCAGTGAGTAATAGATTAAAGAGAATAAGAAACCATGGAATTCTCTTGTGGTGCAGCATGTTAGGTGTCTGGAGTTGTCACTGCAAGGGCTTGGATTGCTGCCATGGCTCAGGTTCAATCCCTAGCCCAGGAGCTTCCACATGCGACAGGCATGGCAAAAAAAAAAAAAATCAAACAAATCTTGAAAGTGGTGGGTAATACCAAATGAAGATACAGATTATATAAAGGTTTAAGTGTAATCTCTATACAAATTCACATTTGGGGATTTACCATAGTGACTCAGTGGAAACAATTCTGACTAGTATCCATCAGGACGCAGGTTCGATCCCTGGCCTTGCTCAGTGGGTTAAGGATCTGGCATTGCCGTGAGCTGTGGTGTAGGTCGCAGATGTGGCTCAGATCTGGCGTTGCTGTGGCTGTCGCATAGTCTGGCAACTACAGCTCTGATTCGACCCCTAGCCTGGGAACCTCCATATGCCTCTCGTGCAGCCCTAAAAGGAAAAAAAAAAAAATTTACATTTGAAAAGAGTTGATTACAGAAAAAACCTGTACACAAAAACGTTAACAGAGGTGTTCCCTTCGTGGCTCAGTGGTTAACAAATCTGACTAAGAACCATGAGGTTGCGGGTTCGATCCCTGGCCTTGCTCAGTGGGTTAAGAATCCAGCGTTGCCGTGAGCTGTGGTGTAGGTTGCAGGCGGCTCGGATCCCGCGTTGCTGTGGCTGTGGTGAAGGCCGGCGGCTACAGCTCCTGCTAGACCCCTAGCCTGGGAACCTCCATATGCCGCGGGTACGGCTCTACGTAAAAGGCAAAAAGACAAAAAAAAAAAAAAGTTAACAGAAAAAATATATCTATTGCAAAACTAATTAGTAACTCTGCTTAGTAAAAAGCTTATAATAGCTGAACAAAATGGACAAGAAGCGATTTACTTAAATTATAACTTTGTGAGATGCAGCAAATTGCAGAATAGAACACAAGGCTACATAAAAGACTCAGTACAAGCTTTCCATCTGTACTTATGCAGGGGCTGCTGGCATATAGAGGGTGACCCATAAGTATCTAAACAATAAATGAACAAATGAAAGAAGTAATGTGTATAATGCTTGATGACTAACATATCTGGTCTTCTAGTTCAGTTTCCATATCTACAAATCAACAACAATAATTCCTTCCTTATCTAGGAATTTTAGAGATTAAATAAGATTATAAATATAAAAGAGCTTTTAAAACTACAAAGCAATGTACAAACAGAAGTCATTTTATTGTAATTAACTTATATACAGAAATAAAATTATATTGCCAGCTATTTTTCAAGCAAGCATATCAAAAGTTCTGAAAAAATTTTAAAGGATATGCATACCCTTATTACCATCCACTTCTTTTTCTAAAGCATTTCAAAAATTTTCATGTTGTTTTAGGTAATTTAATCATCTCTGAGGTATCTGGAAATTAAATGAAGTTTTAGTTCAGTCTATAACAGTTTCTATTGTTTTTTTTTTTTTTCTTGTCTTCTTGCCTTTTATCTAGGGCCGCACCCGCGGCATATGGAGGTTCCCAGGCTAGGGGTCTAACAGGAGCTGTAGCCGCCGGCCTTCGCCACAGCCACAGCAACGCGGGATCCAAGCCGCGTCTGCAACCTACACCACAGCTCACGGCAACGCTGGATTCTTAACCCACTGAGCAAGGCCAGGGATCGAACCCGCAACCTCATGGTTCTTAGATTTGTTAACCACTGAGCCACGAAGGGAACTCCAGTTTCTATTGTTTTTTAACCCCAAGAGAAGAAGCCACAATCTGTTTTCTAAGACTGAAATGTCAATTTCTACATTCAATTAAAATGTATCCAAATCTTTATTAAACAATATCAAATAAAACTTGAATTTCTTAGAGCCTATTTTAAGTTACGAATGAGCCTCACTTTCAAATAGATACAAATACAAACTGGATAATTCTGCTTTTAATCCTCCATCTATATTTTAAATGGTTCTCATTTATATATTCACAAAAATGTGGACAATTCCTTTCTAGCCTAAATCTCAATTTAAATAGATGTACTAAAGTGACTCTAACACCTATTATCCCAGTCATCTGTCAATGGTCTATTTATGATGTCCTAGAGTATATTAGTCTGGGTATTTTGTGTGTGTTAGTTATTCCAGGGAAGGTGGATTTTTGCCTCATACGATGTTGCTCCCTGTACCCCCATTCAATTTGGCTATACATTCAGAGGTCATATATAATTTATCTAAGGGCCAAAGACAGATTTATAGACTATTATTTACATGGAATCACAGAAACCGGCATTGTCTCAGATTACCCTTCTAGTGCATCTAAGTATACACTGAGGTCATATGTCATAGGTGAAATTTAAATTGTACCATATCTACTTTATCTTAGAGAGGTAGGACTCACACATGATCTGAAAAGGAAATAATATTTTCCCAGCAATCGACAATGAGCCAAAGGGAACTAGTTTCTTGCTCCATATGAACAATACAACTGGGGCTTATTCCTAACACTCTAGTTTAAGCTTCTCTGCCCCTCAGTCTTCCACCAAGGAGTTAATGGTCTGGAAACTAACACTTAAATGCACTGTGTAAACTACCTAATTAAAGGAACCCTGGATGAATCCTCTTCTAAAGAGAAAAATCATTGGGCAATGAACACAATCACATCCTTATATTTTTCATAGGTTTAAAAATCATATGTTGAGTGAGGTAGCACATTTATATACTAGACCATTCATATTAATTATTTATAATTTGAAGATCTACCCTCTCATTCCCATTTCCTTCAAACAACCTAGCAATCAGTCATACATGTTAAGGGTCTGTTTTGAACTAAAAGGGTACTTTCTGTGCTACGTGTCATAAAGTCAAGGATAGAAGATAAAACATGTATACAACCCAAGGATTTAAGAATAGTATATACATATCTGCATTCTATAGTCTTCTCCTCCCAGGGAAATCTAATAAATAGAAATGCCAAATACCAAGGATAAAATAAATAGAAATGCCACATGCTGTCATTTGAATATTTATTTGACCCTTGTGGGCAAGGTAAAGAGGAATTTAACTGTAGTTGCCATGGAAAATCACAGGCACAACTCCTAACTACTTGATTTAATTTTTAAGTGTTACTTGTATGACTAATTGTGTCACTTCCTCTTGCCTTTTAAAAAATGCTGTTGATAGAAATAATAAAGGAAACAGAATTTACTGAACGCTTTATCATTTGTGAACCACTTAGGTTGCTGCTGTCTGATAGTATTTAACACAATGGCACAAAATAAAAGACTTTCCAAGTCCTCTGGCTCTTCCCTGCCCTTGCCTTGTCCACATGGTACTTTGTTCACAGCACGTGATGACTGAATATCAGGCATCAGTTTATTTCTCTGTCTCACTCAGTAGACCACAAATACCTCAAGGCGAAGAACCATATCATTCCTCTCTATAGTTCTAGAAGTAGCACAAGACAGACCCTCAATAAAGGGTTGGTGAGTCAATTTGTCTTCATTTCATGGAGCATCACTAATGACAGCACTAAAAGACAAGAGCTTTAAAAAACACTGAGAAACCAAATATACAAAAGGGCCACTTGCTGTGTTTATACTGGATCCCTTCTCAAGTCATAGATCTGGCCAACCTGTTACATGCCTATAGTTCTGAAGAGTGCCAACATTCAGTGTCTTCAAATGCAGAATTTTTCATGAAAACCAAGTTCCACTTAAAGAAATTTCTGGAAAACAAAGTCTTATGGCATTATCCATTATTGGAATAACTTACTTTTTCTGAAAAATACAGACTTTAAATTGATATTGCTTGATCAACACACATCAAATGAGTCCTAATTTTGTAAAAAGTCCTTTGATATTCGTAACGGGATAAGGCAGGGCAAAAGAGAAATTTAAACAAATACTTATTTAAGCACCTATTACGTCCCAGGCAAAGCCTACCCTTTGTTACTGAAACCAAAATTTCATCATCACAGCTTTATAAATTTCTCAGGAGCAAAGAAACTACAGTCTTTAATTATAAACATCAAGATTGTCTTTCAGAAACATGGGTTCCATGTAACAAAAATAATACATCAAGATTTTTCAGCCAAAGAAATTCCAGAAAATTTTAGAGGAAAAAGTCAATATAAGCAATGTTGTGTTTTTTGTTGTTACTGTTATTTAACATTTATAGACTCCGTACTTCCATAGACATTGTTTTTTTTGTTTTTTGCTTTTTTTTTTTTGTCTTTTTGCCTTTATCTAGCGCCACATCCGTGGCATATGGAGGCTCCCAGGCAAGGGGTCTAACAGGAGCTGTAGCTGCCAGCTTCCATATACTTTGATTTGGACCCACCTTCCTATTTTCTGAAAGGTGGCCAACCTCCTTAAGCCCACAAAAATATTTCATACTGGTGACTACTGAATTCCTCCTAAAATCTTCTCCTCTACTATTGTGTTAAGCTTACTCCTCTTTCTGCTCTCTCTTCTCTTCTGCTTCCACTTCCTCCTTTAAACCAGAAAGCTTTTAACTATATTGTTTTCTTCCGTTTATCTACCCTACAGAACTCAACTGTCTTGTCTTATTTTGTCAGTGAGAATGAGTCCAATATCTGTTCCACCAAGAGAGTCTCTTTCATATTTCCAATTGTCCTGCTAGGTGTATTCATTTGGATGTCATGTCATACTGGCCATTCAAACTTATCTTTTTTCCTGTCTTTTTTACATTTGCTAATGGTACCCAGTCTACCCAGATACCCTGGAGGCCAACTTTAATTCCCTCTCACATCCTAACCTGCATCAAGTCCTGATGATAATACTTTTACAGTATTTCACACCTCCTGTCATTCTCTCTAAGCATCAGATTCCCTCAACAACATTCTGGCCTTCATGGCTATAAACCAGGAATACTACAGGAGTTCCTTCAGGATTCTTCCCATCATCAGACCAATTTCTTAAGTGTCCTACACTGTCAAACTAGCCTTCCTACTGTAGAACCTCCTTAAAGGCGTTGCTTCTGATTTCCTCACTACATACAGGGTCTAAGACCCTTAGCTGCCAACTCTAACCTTCAACAACCCATTCTCATTCTGCCTTTCCAACATCATTGCTAAACTTTGTCCACAAAACCACACAAAATCAGTTTCATCCTTCATGGAAGAAAACTTTTAAGAGTTTCTTTGATTTTCCCAATTGGGAATCAGTTCTTTTTCAAGGGCCTTCAGCCTACTGCCTTATGTCCTATATTACACTGGAAACTGTCCTCATCTCCACCCTGCACATACAGCCTTGTACATAAGAGAGTCTTAAAAATGATCAAATATTCTGAAAGTTGTTCAAAACACTTGCTCCCCTTAAAAAGGTTTAAAAATAAATTCAGTCGGTACAAAAATACATACAATTTACCAAAATATAGCCTGGTCCCCAGCACTTCCATGAACACGCCTTCTTAAGCATGCCAACGTTTGTTTCTGATTTAACCCCCTCTTTGTTGTTTAAAAATGATCTACAACCAACAGGGACAGCTCTAAGCCACACACAAACACATTCCATATTTCACAGTAAATGCTAACAGGAAAAACGTGTTTGCATAGGATTTGATTCTACTAATCAAAAATCAACAAGGACAAACCTTCTTTACTCCCTACCCGTGCAAAAAGTGTGGACATGATATTTTTATCATTTCATCAATTAGCATAAATCATACATTTCCAAGGTCTCAAGTGTGGGAACACTAAAAGAACTAAAACTTGGGGAGGGATGTTAAATAGCATTGATTATTTTAGAAGCTTAAGTAAATGCTGAAGTTTATACTTCTCTCCCTTTTCCCCCTAATAATCTGTTTTAAAGACAAAAATATGAATTCTGAAAACACAACAAATGAAATGACTTGAGAAGAGAAGAAGCCTGATGTCCAGCTGGGTGCCAAGTGCTGAGATGAAGTGGCCAGACACACAGCTGAGAGAGCAGAAACCATGGCCAAATCGGAGCTGTAAACACAGGTGAGCAGCTCTGAGAGGTAAAGAGCCAGATGTTTCCTCACTCTGGGAAAACTGCCTGCTTCCCAGCATCTTTGGGGGCTGCGGGCCTTTTTTTTTTTTTTTTTGCCTTCTTATTAACTATCCTTTGTGTGTTCTAGGGCCAAGCACAGGACCTAAAGTTTAAGAGCATTATCTGATTTAATCAGTGAGGAATCCTTGGTGAGGACAAGACTATTACTACTTTCGGTTTACAGATGAAGAAATTGAAGCTAGAGAGGTTAACAGCTTACCCAAGGTCACACACAGCTAGTAGTTGCCAGGTTAAATTCTTAACCTCTCTGCTTCATACCTATCAACATAGATTATATTGACTTATATTCGTTCAAATATATTTACCTTATTAATCATTACTATTATATTACTTATTCCTATGTGTGTTTCATAAAAGGCCAGAGAACTTGACTTGACCTGAGACTCGCAACAATAAAACAAACCTGACTTAAGGCTCCTGTGCTGGTTAAAGCTTCGCCGTAATGCCTCTTCATGCTCCTTGGTGACACAACACCTCAGTAAGCAACTCTGAGGGTTTTGCATAGTGTTCTCCCACAAAAGATATGTTGGGTTTCTAACCCCTAGTGCTTCAGAGTGTGACCTAGTCTTAAAATAGGTCTTTACAGAGGTAATCGAGTCAAATAAGGTCATCAGAGCGGGCCCTAACCCAATATGACTGGTGATTTTATACAAATGGAAAATTTGGACACACACACACAGAATGCTGTGTGTGAAGATGAAGACAAATCAGAGTGATGTTTCCACAAGCCAAGGAATGCCAGAAACTGCTAGCTAATCACCAGAAGCCAGGGGAGAGGCAGGGAACAGATCCTTCCCTCACAGCCCTCAGAAGAAACCAACCCTGCTGATATCCTGATTTCAGACTCCTAGCTCTAGAACTGGGAGATAATAAACATCTTTTTTCTGAATCACTCAACTTGTGGTACTGTTACGGTGGCCCTAAAAAACTAACACACTTCCTCCTTCCAAAAATTTAAAAGACATGTGGCCACAGGAGCAAGAGAGAGACCACATTTCTATTCTGCCTCTGCACGTATTCCCTAGAAAATGCCTCTTAGTATATTAAGCTCACTTCTCATCTCTGGGAAATGGCAGGGCACACACTCCCTTCTGCAGTAGGCAGGTTGGAAGCGAGAGAGCCAGGTGATTCCTGATCAAGGCCGGCTTTGTACCTCTGGTCTGTACCAGCCTGCCCTCTGTTTGGCAGGACTGAGTTCATTTTTCACCACTTGAGTGTACTTCTCATCAGTGTTATCAAGAGTGTAAAAGTCTAAGTAAGTTATTTATAAACTATATAAATTATAGTTACTACAGATGACTTAATTATCTGGTAGTAATTATCCCATGGAAATATTTTATATGCTCCAATATCAGCTAGAATGATGTACAAGCTGGCAGAAGGGAGTGACTTAATGATGAAAAGGGAAGGAACAATACATTTTTTTTTACTCGAGTTACAAATGCTATGTGGGTTTTTCAGAATGCATCAACCTGCGATCATTGCTCTTGAAAGCAAAATTTTGCCTGCAGATATCATCTGTTTGGATTTGTTTCAAATGTACATTTTCTTTACTTTCGCTGTTCACTAGTCACAAGTTTTCTAAGTAGCAAAACTTTCCATCATTTATACTAGTTATATTAAGAAGAAGTACTCTTAAAAAAACTTCTTGGCAAATGAAAATTTAGACAAATCCAGAGTACCTAGGAATCACAAGCATCACAGCATTTTATATAAATCACATGATCCAATCTTCCCCCGAACCTAAAATGACTTAATATTGTCCTAGTTCTGTTTATATTAAGCCCCTCAAAAAAATGCACAAAGTATATGAATAAGCCAGCAAAACACTGTCAGATAATTCAAAGTCTGATGTGCGAGAGTCTATTATCTTAGAAAGGAGATTTATCGTAAAATTCACAGAAGTGGAAAATAGAGGTACTGAGGTATGTTTTTACATAAGCTTTTGACATGACTCTGTTTCTTTTTAATTAATTAATTAATTAATTAATTATTTTTTATTTTTTTGGTCTCCCTAGATCTTATTTCACACAGCAACCAATATATATTAGTGTACTAGAAGAAACTAGTTAGTGATGCCTAAATGAACACATATCAGTATATCACATAGTCATTTCTATGAATATTTGGCCAGCCTATTTACTTTAACAAGGAGGACTATTTCTCTGAAGTACATAAGACTGACAGTCTCATTCATTATAGAAGTATAAAGGATTGTCCTCATGAATAAAACAACAAATGAGAAGATGGTCTCCACACTTTTTACTGAAATTATAATTAAGAGCACACAACCTCACAGTAGCCCCGAGGCTTTACAGGAAATAATATTTCATGAAATTATTTTCCAATACTATAAATACCTCCAGAATCACTTTCAGAACACTCACGACGTTATGAAAAATGGCAATTAGTAATACAGAAAACAAGACAGGGAAGATAAAAAACACTATAATATAGGGACAGTACAGTATAAATAGTTTGAGTTTGAAAGGCAACTGAAAATGATAGTTGCAGGTACCCTGTTAATGTAAATCATATCATGAACCAGCAATTAGCCTTTCAATAATGATATAATTTAAATAATAATTCTTATTACAACTAACTTTTAATTTGATCTGACTATATCCAACCATATGATGATTAAGTAGAATTTCACAGAATTAGGAGGTAGGAACTTTTACATCCCCATTTTACAGGTGAGGAAACTGAGGCTTAGAGGGGTTGACTAGACTGCCCAAGGTCATAACCAATAGCTGGCAAGTCGCAGAGCCTGTACTTACATCCCAGGTTCCCAAGATAACTTGCTCTGGATTTTTAGGTCACTCTGCTTCTTCACAGAACTAGCCTGGAAAGAGAGTGGGCTTGGGCAGCAGAAGTCGCGACCAAGATTTAGTCAAAGAGGCTGCTGAGGAGGATACTTACAACCTCTGATAAGGTCTTTGAAGGAAATGCTAAAAGCTGATCCTGGGTGGTCCTTCTGGACCAGCATGCCTTTGAGTAGCTGGGCACCCCCAGATGTGGCCACATCACCAACAGGTGGAGGAACCATCCTGCGGTCAGCCAGGGAAACCTCAAGCACAATGCAGAGGAGAGGACCACAGGGCAAGTGTCCTGCGACTCCAAAGCTGTTTTTCTATTTCTGGTAACAAAATCTCTGACAGTCTAACAGAATGCAGATTCCCAGTTAATATGGGGATGAAGCTATATTTTGGGGGTTTTTTGTCTTTTGTCATTTTAGGGCCACACCCGTGGCATGTGGAGGTTCCCAGACTAGGGGTCTAATCAGAGCTACAGCTGCCAGACTATGCCACAGCCGCAGCAATGCGGGATCCGAGCCGCGTCTGCAACCTACACCACAGCTCACAGCAACGCCGGATCCTTAGCCCACTGAGCAAGGCCAGGGATCGAATCCGCAACCTCATGGTTCCTAGTCGGATTCATTTCTGCTGTGCCACAATGGGAACTCCAAGGGATGAAGCTTTATTAAGTGTTCCAGGGACAGGAGGCAGGAGGGCAATGATAATAGGAAAAGGTAAGAGACCAGGAAAATTCAGGGAGTTCCCACTGTGGCTTAGTGGGTTAAGAACCTGACTAGTATCCAAGAGGATGCAGATTTGATCCCTGGACTTGCTCAGTGGGTTAAGGATCCAGCATTGCTGCAAGCTGCAGGGTAGGTCACAGATGTGGCTCAGATCCGGTGTTGCTGTGGCCGTGGCACAGGCCAGCAGCTGTAGCTCTGATTCTCTGATTTGACCCCTAGCCTAAGAACTTCCATATGCCACAGGTGTGACTCTAAAAAGAAAAAAGAAAAAAAAAAGAGAGAGATAGAGACTAGGTAAATTCAATGAACATCTGTATATCTACATCTACTAGGCAAGGTGCTAAATATTGTACAGAGTGCTTTCAAATATACTAGCTAATATAGGAGGAACAGAGGGAAATTTTTCTTTTACCCCAGTGATTTATTTCTGCCAGGTACTCTGATGGACAGTTAACAAATAAGAACACTGAGGTTCTCAGAGATGAATCATATTCCCCAAGGTCACATGGCTATGAAGAAGCACAGGACACAAGCCAAGCTCAGGTCTGTTGGCCTACATTACACCCCTGTGCACACACTAAGAGCACACAATGATTACCTGAGACATTAAAAGGCTCCAGAGGAGTGTGAGATTTCAGTTAACCCCTGCATTCTCCATCCCCTTGGCTCTAACTCATGAAATGGCCATCTTTTTCAAACACTACTGGATGATCCAAGTATGCTACATTGACAGGTTTCTAGTAAAGAAAGATAAAGGATGAAAGCTAAATCATGGTTTAATGTAGACTCAAAATTAAACCCAAATAGATTGGCTCCTTTCCCTCAGGAAAATTGCTTGTCTAATAAATGACTAAAAAAGTCAACAATAGAATTAAGTTTGCCTCATCAACTAAATGTTTACTACTCTCACAAAATTCTTTGCCAGTACTTTTTTAAAGTCTACCTTCCAGTGGCTGCACAGATTATAAACATCACTTCTTAAAATACTGTTTTTCAGGATATAAGGAATTACACCTAACTTCAGAAAGACACGTTCAATTTAATGAATCTGTCACTTAGTACAACTTTACTAAATGTGCTCTGCAGAATATATTTTTTTCTCTAAACTAACCACCTCAACAAAGTTATTCTTAGACCAACTACTTAAACTTCTAAAATAGGCTGAAGTTACCTTTATTAATTTTTTTCACCAGAAGATAAAAAAGGGCATTACATGAAAATATATGTGAAGGACCAGAAAGAATTGGCCATTATATGTGTTCAAGAAAACTCCACTAGCTTTCCCTGAAATTTTTTCATTAGTGAAACCAGAAGCCAAAGAGTTCAACTTACCACCAGCTCCTGCAGCTGGTATCAGTCTATTATAAAACTTCTTTTTTTCATAGCAAATAAAATCATTCTTCAGCCTTGTTTCAAGATACCTTAGTAACCAGCTCTGTTTAGTAACCATTACCCCTCTGGAGTGTTCAATGCTTTCACAGAAATACTGGCAGAGAATCTGGCCAGGTCACCTTGGCTACAAACACCCTCCCCTCCCAACAAGCCACCCTCTCCAACCTATCTTATTAAAATCCAGCAACTTGAAAGGCTCACACGGGCCTCTCATGCTCATCTCAGATACACTCAGTGTCTTCTCCATGGCTGGCAGTGCTTTAGGTTTCTGGTATTCAGAACACTCTGATATTCTAACATATCTTATTACCTCTGAAAGGCCAAAAGCACCAATAACAGAAAAACCTGTACCTACAACATAATAGGGGAAAGCAGAAGGGGAAATCATTGAATTACTCTTTTCAACTGTAAACCTATAGAAACCAATATTCACATAAGGCAACCCAACCTTGACCCTGCAGACACAAGCACGAGGCTGAATATGGGACCTGGATATCAAGATGTAGGTGAATTTTCTTTAAGAGAGAGAATTTATGTAATGAACAGACTGCCTGACCATGTAATTTTCTCAAACTTCTTTCAGTTCAAGAGAGTCACTTATAAACTATTCCATGTGGCCTTACAATTCTTAGGATCCTAGGTTCCTTTATTTTTCCAAAAGAGTTCTATCCCCACCCCTGCTTTCTTTTCTGGAGTGCTCACTGCAAGGCAGAGACTGTTACCAGTAGCCTTCTGTGAATATCCACAATGATCCCATAAGTACATGAGTACTGTCCTGTTATTTTTTTGCAGATGGAGAAACAGAGTAATTCAGTAGCACATCTAAACTCAGAATAACTAAGGCAAGTATGTTGTCTTCCAGCTCTAATCTCTTCACAAATATACTGTCAGGAGGTGGCTAAATTCACCCTCTCAAATTGGAATATCATATACTATGGTAACTGGAATATCATTTTCATATGTTTATAAGAGGAGCCTGTATAAAAAGCAGGAATACAAGAAACTCTTCTGACATAACACAAAGTAAAACCATAAGATGCTTTACTGAAAAAGTGAAACAGTTAAATGCACAGGGCATAGAGTCCTCCATTCTCTAGGTAAGTAGAACAGGGCTTGACCTGTTCCCTGAAATGTCACTAACAATATACCTCAATTTATTTTCCCCAAAAGAAATCCCTTCTGTGTGTGTGAGTCAGTGGATGCAATGGAAAAGGGGAAATGTGCATCATTTATACCTTTCAAGAACAAAGGGGGAACCAAAGCTCCATGACAAGCAGTCAAAAGAGAGAGGACAAAGGCTAAAGGGAGGAGCTGGAAAGAAGGGGCGCGCCCCGGGAGTCAGCACTAGCTGAACAAATTGCAGGGCTGTGCCCCGTCCCACATGCCGGCTGGGGGCAGAGAGTTGCCCCAGGACTGAGTCACATGTGCCCTCTTCTCACGCACAGACAGATCCTGTGCAAATAGGTGAATAGCTAGCTGCAAGTGAGTGACGATGGCACCCTGGAGCCATCAAATTGTAAAGAAGGTTTTCTATAAGAAAGCTGAAAAGCAAACACGTGAAGTTTACATTGTGGGGACAAGGCAGCTGATGCTGAAAAAGTTCCCTAGAGATCAAGGAAGCATAACAGTTAAGTCATTTTCCCAAGTCTCATATACAGTAGATAAGCCTATTAAGGACATAGTAAGCTATGCTAATTGGTTCAGGGGTTATATATCTCTTCTGTTTGTTTCCACTGAGCCTTCACACACTGCAATGAATTGGGGAGAAAACCAGTGTAATAAATCTATCTGAAACAAAACAGTATTAGGGTTTGAAAGATGCTAATGAGCTCCAGTGTTCTAACTAGAAAACCTCCCATTCCCACTCCCACAACCATATCGCTATTGCCGAAGTCATTTCTAATGGGAGCAGGAGGAAGGACTGTAAAAATCCAAATTCTCATGCTCTTAATGCCTTATTACAATGAATACTTTTAAAGGGAAATCAAGTGTCATTTGAGACAGTAACACTAATTTCATCCTTTAGAATGAAAGCATGTCTTCTGCATATAAAATATTAAGGAAAATATGAATTTATATCATTTCATCAGAAAATTCCATCAACATTAATTGGATAATGCCTTTTAGAAGTTATTATTTTCAGAGTAAATCTCTGCCTCAATTTCGAACCAGAGGTGAGTTTTAATTTTTAAATAATTTTAAAAGACTGAGTCAACCACTTTATTACCCTGGGATAAAAATTAGTGAGACGTGTAAAGGAAAGCAAGACGCAAAACACAAAGTCTTTTACAAATGTTAAGTATTATTTTGAGAGCTTAAGAATCCAAGACCTAGAAGATGAAAGAGAGGGGCTCCTAAAAAAGAAAATAATGTTTTGTCCTTTACATATCAATAGTCAGATCTGTGTAAATACCAGGTAGTGAGCACACTGTGGAAACTATTCAGAATAATTAACCCATACAGCTATCCTATAACTAAACACTGAGATGGCTGTGTGTATAATATGTATGTGTGTATCCATTCAATCAAAAGATGCCCTGCTAAAGTAAAGATAAGCATACAGCACACTTCTGGAAATCACGAAGGAATTATAAGGACTGCAGGACATACACTAATTTCATTTGATAAAAACAGACCATACTTTATGGTCTGATTCAGATACTCAGCACATTTTTAATTTGCTATAATTAAAAAATAAATTACACATACTACATGGCAAGCTCTCTGTATCCTTAGAAAGTCAAAGATGGGAACACGATAATATCGATCTCCTGACCCTCTATCTACCATGTGAAAAGAACACATAAACGTAACACTGAGGGAAGGAGGAAATGTCAACTTAGGGGGTGTTAAAATGTTTTGAGGATTGACAGAGGGTACAGTTTGCTCAACATTACGAATGTACTGAATGCTAATGAACTGTACACCTTCAAATGGTTAATTTCACATTATGTGGATTTCCCCTCAAGAAACATGATAATACTGAACTCTCTGATAGAATATGTGATCAGTACTTTATAGAGACCATCTCATTCACGTTTTACAGTGATGCTAAAGGTGTCATTATCCCTACTTTTAGATAAGAAAAGCTAGGATAAAAGTAGACATATCTGATAAATGACAGTAGAGAGGTTTTCTTCTTTTGGCCTCACTCGCAGCATATGGAAGTTCCCGGGGGTTAAGGATCAAATCCACTCCACAGGAACAAACCAAGCTGCTGCAGTGACAATGCCAGATCCTTAACCTACTGTGCCACCCGGGGAACTCAGAGAATAGACAGATTTTACATCAAGTTCGTTCATACTCTTTTCACTGCAACTTTTATCTGTGGGAATTCACCAAACGTGGAGGGAAACGGTAAGAAAAAATATTCTTGATCAAATTGGAAGAGCTTAGGAGTTCCCGTCATGGCTCAGCAGTTAACGAATCCGACTAGGAACCATGAGGTTGCGGATTCGAACCCTGGCCTTGCTCAGTGGGTTAACGACCCGGCGTTGCTGTGAGCTGTGGTGTAGGTCACAGACACGGCTTGGATCCTGCATTGCTGTGGCTGTGGCAGAGGCCAGTGGCTACAGCTCCGATTAGACCCCTAGCCTGGGAACTTGCACATGCTGTGGGTGCGGCCTTAAAAAAAAAAACGACAAAAAAAAAATTGGAAGAGCTTAGCAAAGTACAGAGCATGGAAGCATGTGTCATGTTCTGATAACGACAGCAAGTCTAGAGCAGTGCCATTTGAAGCAGATGGCAGATGGGTGATGAAGGCACTTTGGAGCAGTAGCTACTACATTGAGGCCTAAGCATCTCAAAGGCCCCTACTGCCTGGAAGAATGGCAGAGCTTGTCCCATTACTACAGCAGTAGTTCCCAAAATGTAGGATTCATACAACACAGATTTCTGATTCCCTTGGTCTAGGGTGGGGTCTTGAGTATTTACATTTCTAACAAGTTCCCATGGATGCTGCTGGTCTGGTGACCATAATTTAAGAACCTCTGATCTGGGGAATAATCAAAGGTTTTTAAGTTAGAGAGCCATGGGATTTATTTATTTATATTTATATTTACACACACACACACACGTTTATATAAATTTTATTCAAAATGGTATCAAAGAATAGATAAGAAATTATCATGATGTACTAAAGTAAAAAACAATGAAAACTTGTATTCGGATTAACAGCAAGAGGGTTTGGAGTTAAGGATACACGTGACCTATTGCTTTATTAATTTAAAAAATAAAACACCTATCATCATGGAAAGTTAAAATGCTCAAGACTTGGAATTACACAGTATGGGGACGGACTTTTTTTTTTCTTTTGTCTTTTTGCCTTATCTAGGGCTGCACCCGCAGCATATGGAGGTTCCCATTTAGCCTGGGAACCTAACAGGAGCTGTAGCCGCCGGCCTTCGCCACAGCCACAGCGACGCGGGATCCGAGCCGCGTCTGCAACCTTCACCACAGCTCACGGCAACGCGGGATCCTTAACCCACTGAGCAAGGCCAGGGATCGAATCCGCAACCTCATGGTTCCTAGTCGGATTCGTTAACCACTGAGCCACGATGGGACTTCTCTTTTGGTCTTTTTTTTAGGGCCACACCTGTGGCATATGGAGGTTCCCCTAGGAGTTCCTAGGGGTCGAATCGGAGTTGTAACCACTGGACCACACCACAGTCACAGAAACACCAGATCCGAACCACGTGTGCGACTTACAGGACAGCTCATGGCAATGCCAGACCCTTAACCCACTGTGCGAGGCCAAGGACTGAACCTGTGTCTTCGTGAATGCTAGTCATACATGTTTCCACTGAGCCACGATGGGAATTCTGGGACAGACTTTACTGAAGTGACTAATTAAAGTGGAAATCACGTAGAAAGAAGAGTCAAGATGAGACACAATTTCTAGCATAAGTTCCAGAGCTAATGGTTACATGAAGATGAGCACTGCTCTCAGAAATAAGAATCAGACACACTACTAACATGAGTGGGAGCCATGTTCCTCATCATGAAAAAAGGGATATGAAGCTTTTCTTCCTGATAAATACCAACTTCAGAGGGAAGGATTTAGTAAATCCATTGCAGGATAACTTTAGGACTGTGACTTCCCTCTACAATAGAAGCATATGTCTCCTCCTGAAAGTGCTTTCTAATCAGAAAAATCTGATAATGCATTAGCTCTGTTCACTGAATATCACTAAATCTGGGAAAGAATAGTACTCTATTATTCAAGTTTAAAAATATATATATATATATATATATATTACATATATATATATATATACACACACAATTTTTTTTTTTTTTTGGTCAGGCCCGTGGCATGTGGAAGTTCCCAGGCCAGGGGACCCATAGCAGTAACCCATGCTGCCACAGCAGCGACAAATGTCGGACCTTTAACCCACTGAGCCATCGGAGAACCCCAAAAACATATATTTCTAGAGTAGGCTTCCCTCCCCAGGGCAGAAGCAAAGCACGCGAAGTTATTTGCTTATTGGGCTGAATTTACAGAGGACCTTCAGAGAGGAGCATCTATCTGGGCCTGTAAAACAGAAGACCAGAGGAGATGCCAACCCCCACCCATGTCATTCTAATGCTATGGATGAGCTCAGTTACCCAGCTCTTCTAAACAGGGGCTAAGTGGTACTATTGCAGCCCAGAAACTATTAAAGTGTGTTCCAAATTATCAAGAAAGAAGGAAGAAAGGCAGGAAAATAAGGAAAAGAAGAAATTTTTTCAAACACATTGAATGGGGACCAGTAATTTACTTCTCAGCAGAGTCAGCATCCCCTTCTATTAAAGAGAATTCTAACTAGGGGAAAAAAAAGTGTTAGCAAATGATTGTAAACCAAAGCCAAACAAACTATTGATATTACTGAAAATTCAAATCCTGAGTTTTTCAAATAAGAACAGAAAACTACAGCCAGAGAGAAAGCTAACGCCTACCAGTACCACCCATCTCTCCCCAGTTGTGACAGAGCCCCAGACTCAGCATAAGAAAGCAGGTTGCTCTGGTCCTGACTGACAGCATGACCTGGGTAGTTTACCCATTTTTCTGGGCAGTTTCCTCCCCTGTAAAATGAAGGATAATATTAATAACACTTGCCTTGCCTACCCCATAGGTTCAATGTGAAAACCAAATACAATTCAAGATGGAAAGCAAACTGAAAGCATAATCTCTCACAATCTCTTATATTTTACATATTCTGGTCATGATCTCACAAAAGACTCAAAGTTACCATCACAGAAGGGAAGATGAATCAAATGTTCATCAGTCAGAATTCTTTCTACAGTCTTAACAGCTCAAATTTCTTTAGATCCCCTGGCTTCTTTAATCACTGCTGTTTCTTCAGGGATGATCAAGAACCAGAGTTTTTCACATACCTTAGTAGAGAGCCCGACTCAGTCAATATTTCTACATAATTTTAAATCAGGCATCGTTTCACTTCAAGTCAATACTGTTGAAACTAGATGGAAAGACATACTTCATTTAATGAATCTGTTCATTGTTCATGTTGCTAATGCCATTAAGACAGCATAATAATATTTATTAATAGAGTCCATATGTTCATGGGTCTGTTTATTTATTTCAAATGTTTCTTGACCATTATCATAGACTTAAACTTACTGTATCTTTCCTCCTCATTAACAACTTGTGGAATTCAGCATATGCATCATTAAAGCCTACAGGATGAAATTCTTTTCCCCACTGTTTTGGTTGCTCTTGATAGCTTGGCAAAGCCCCACTTCCTACACCTGCCACTCAGAAGATTTAAAAAAAGTGTTTAACTTGTTTATCTCATGTTTCAGTGGCTGCTTTCAAAAAGACAAAAGGAATAAACATAGAGATTTTAGGAAGCCATTTGCCACAAGGAAATGCTTTATCACCTGAAAGGAGCATCCCTCAGTGAGTCTGGAACATCTGGTGACAGACAGAAATAGGAAACAGGCTTTACTTTAAAAGTCAGTTCAGAGTACCTTGGTCCAGAAAGTGAGGAGAGGGAAAAGCTGCAGGGTGTTAGAACTTCAGAATTCTAGGAAGAGGAGACACAGAATAGGCCAAGAACACAAGAGCAGTTAAGTGTTCATGGTAAGTGCAATATGAGATGTTAAAACATAATTAAAATATACATATTCCAGAGCCACTAAAGTGCCAGCTGGAAAAGACAGGGATACTAGCTCTTGAACATGAAAAGGGAGAGCTGTGAGGGACAGAAAGGAAAGCAAACTAAGCTAGTAACTTTTTCTCTCATCATACTAGGAAGGTTGCAACTGAACAAATTGTAAAAAGGAAAAAGATGTGTGCAAAGCACAAAGGAGGGAGTTCCCGTTGTGGCACAGCAGAAACGAACCCAACTAGGAACCATGAGGTTGCGGGCTTGATCCCTGGCCTCGCTCAGTGGGTTAAGGATCCGGCGTTGCCAGGAGCTGTGGTGTAGGTTGCAGACACGGCTCGGATCTGGCATTGCTGTGGCTGTGGTTGTAGGCCGGCAGCTGTAGAGCCCATTAGTCCCCTAGCCTGGAAACCTCCATATGGCGCTGGTGTGGCCCTGAAAAGACAAAAGACCAAAAAAACAAAAAAAAGAAAAACACAAAGGAGCAAGGAAGAAGGGGAACAACAGGTAGGAAGAATTAGGGGACAGCTAAAAAGAGAAGAGGGGACATATTTGCAACCCCAGCATTGCCAATTCCCCACCAAGGCAACCTTGCTATGTACATTCAGGAGTTCCTAGTCAACCAAACACTTCTATTGACAACAAAGCATGTAAGGAGTTCCCCCGTGGTCTAATGGTTAGGATTTGATGCTTTCATCACTGTTGCCCAGGTTCAATCCCTGGTCTGGGAACTGAGATACCATATCAAGCCACTATAAGCCACCACTTTAAAAAAAAAAAAAAAAAGAAGAATGAAATTGGACTCTTACCTAAAACCATCAACAAAAATTAAAAAAAAAAAAATGAGTGAGTTCCTGTTGTGCTGCAGTGCATGAAGGATCCAGTAGCATCACAGCTATGGCATAGGTCGCAGCCTTGGCTCAGATTTAGTCCCTGGCCTGGGAACTTCCACATGCCACAGTGTGACCAAGAAAAGGAAAGAAAAAGAAACAAACAAACAAACAAAAAGACCAAAATGAATCCATGGCCTAAACATAAGACCTAAAACTATACAATTCTTAGAAGAAAACATTGGACACAACTTGAAACCATTGGATTTGGCAATAATTTCTTAATATTACATCAAATATTCAGGAAGAAAAACAAAAAGCAAAGTGTTTAACCATGAGAATTGTGTCCTCATCAGATATGCACTATCTAACTTCAGTTTTGCTAGTAACTGCAGGTACCTGTCATGACGTAAGAATTTTGAATATTTCCATTTAATTTGTGGGAAAATACTTACGTTTCTTATCCAAAATATCTATATAAAGGGTCAGAAAAGGTCCTGTCATGTCATCTCGTACCTGAATAATATTGCTATAACAAACTGTTTCCCAAAATAAAAATCACTTTACCCAAAAGATGTTTCTAAAACGTTACATGATAATATAATAATAGAATTTTTATCAAGTCATATTTAAAATATAGAAGTAGATCTGGCTTTTTTTTTTTTTTAAGGAAACCCAAGACAGACTTTCTGCAAAGAAATCACTGGAACACTACTGGAACACTGGAAAATCTATTCCTATCTCCCAGCAAAATGTCATTTGGGGAAAACAGATATTACTCTCTGAAAACAGGACATATATTTTATCATGATGGAATGAGAAAAGAAAAGTTTAGCCCACTGTTGACCTAAGGATATTTAACATTCAATATATGTGTTTAATCAGCTAAAAGAATTATAGACACACAAACCTATGCCCATATAATAAAATAAGTCAGATCAAAGATAACTGTAGGATAAAAAACAAGGTCATACTGCATAGCACATTGAACTGTATTCAATATCCTGTGATAAACCATAATGGAAAAGAATATGAAAAATAATATATATGTATGTATTAACTGAATCACTGCTATACAGTAGAAATTAACACATTATAAATCAATCATATTTCAATAAAATGTGTTAAAAAGTAACTGTAAAAGACTTTAAGAAGCAAATCTAGCAAACAACACTCTCAGAAGGCTTAGCTAATACTAACATTATAAGGAAAAACATAAATTCATTTACATATAGATGGGTTCTTCATTATTTGAACCTTTAAAAGTAGAAGTCTAAACATCATTATAAACAATTTCTTAATACCATCTCCTTTCCAATTCAAAAGCAGTTAAAGAGCAAACAATCTACTGCACATGAAGTGGAAATTCTACTCAGAAAAGAAGTTCAATGGCATTTCATAAATAATATCCCTAAACCATCCCATCCTATCCAGACCATCTAAAATTAAGTCTAGGAGAAAAAAAAAAAAAAAAAAGATGTAGAAAACAATAAAAAGGCTTCACCTAGTAGATTGTGAAAATATAAATAGGAAAAAATATTTTTACCAGTTTTCATTGGGTATAATCATTAAATGTAAAGACTACCACCTAACCAAAACTTAACATGTGTTAGAAAGACTCAGCATGATGAAGATCATTGAACATGTCATATAAGCTTCCATAGTAAGATAAAGACAAATAAAACAAATGAAACACTTTTCATTTTTTCCAACTGATAATAAGAAAATAGGTATGCATGAACAGTTCCCTGGTGGCTCAGTGGATTAAGGATCTAGCGTCACTGTTGTGATACGAGTTTAATCCCTGGCCCAGGAACCTCCATATGCCACAGGGGTGACCAAAAATAAAAAAAGAAAGGGAAATAAGTATGTATGAGGGATGCATTTTAAAATGCTATAGACCTAAATCAACTACAGCGTAACTGAAGAATAAAAATGTTCTTAGATCACCTAGAGGGTTTTTCCCTCTCCAAGGCCCTTACAGAGACTGAGGAAAATCTCTCAGGAAGAGCTCTCAGGCTCTTGAGACATTTTATTCAAAGATTTCAGGCCCAGTCACAGCTGGATTCTAAAAGAAGAGATGTGGCAAGCAATATTCTAATCAAGGAATCCCCAACAAATAACAGTCTGTAAAGTTCACATTTCAACACTCATCGTTGGAGCCACCTCAAAACAAACAAAAAAACAGCAGAGGTTCACCCCCCCACACACAAAAAAAAAATCAGCCAAAAATTGATTTCCCTATCAGAAATATCAGCTGGTGAAAATAACTCTCAAAGTACAAACTGGGAGAAATTAATTCAGTACCACCGATCTCAGTGTCTACGAATAAAGGACGGCAATAAAAGAAATAAAATAATCCCCACTTCTGAACCGTGAGAGTCACTACAAGTCTTGGGCAATATCTAATATACTACACCTTGTGATAGCTTTCCATTACAGGTTTATATTATAATTAAAATTGGGGTGGGGGAGATAATTACCTTTCCAGGTATACGTGTTATAATTTCTCAACTAGATGTAATACCTTTGAAGAAGGAAGATAGAAGTTTACCATCTTACCTGTCTTTTTTCTAACACTTTGCACACATGGAGATAGATACATGCAGACTCTTTTGATCTACTGCTTCTTAATGGAAAAGAAACAGCACACAGAACACAAGGAAATCAGAAAAAGATATCAGCAAAACAACAATCAGGTCACTAGGGCAGCTTAACTTTCTATATTGTTCTACAGGAAAAAAATTTAGAAACACCTTAAAAACTGTCTCTGCAGTGACCAAAACTGGGGGGGGAGGGGATCTAAAAATCAGAAAAGATACAGGACAAAGTATCTTGTCTTCTCTCAAAAATTTAACATTTACTTTAAATCCTAAATAGAACATAAGCTCCTACTCGGTCTTCCACTTATGAGAGTGTGAACAAATATCTGCAGAAACTGTAACCGAGCAGGACCCTGTGGAATCCTGGGCACAAAAGCCTTTCTGCGTCCCCCACTTCTTATTCTTAGAAAATGGGCCTCATTCAGCCACCAAGACCTTCCCTGAGCTCCTATGGACAGGTTCAGACAGCTGCTGACAGGGAAGGAAGGAGATGCAAAGACAAGGGTGGAACAGTCAAGAAACAATAGTACAGCCTTGGGGCAGGTCCCTGGTTCCCTCTCAAGGGATACACATAATAATATAGGCATTTTATACATCTAAGAGAAAAGTTATATTCCTTATGCTTCTTTTAGAAATGAATACTTTAAAACTGAACAGCTTAGAGTCCCTGTCCTTCTCCTTGGCTTAATTGCACGCTAAACACAATCACCTGTAAGCCAGAGATTACACACCCTGAGCACAACTGCCAGTGTATTTAACACATGGTTTTTTTCAGGAATTGTCCTAGTTTGTTCTAATCTCTGATCAACATGGCCTTTTGGCAAACACTATTATTCTAGGCAATAACCCAGAAGATCACCGTCAGGATCATGCTGAGATCTCTTGACTCCAGCTTCGATGATTGAGACTGTCCCAAAGAAAGAAGACTGCATGCTTGTCCCAATTATGATTCCTATCTGAAAACCTGTTTTTCTCAGTTTTACTCTACAACTCCTCACATTTCTTTCCAATGGGGGCACAGTCTTAAAGCATTATTAGCCTGCTGTGACCCCCCCCACCCCACCCCCCACCCCCGCTTTGCCTGGCAAAGCAATAAAGCTATCTTTTTCTCCTCAACCCAAAACTCTTTGTCTCTGTGTTTCAATTCGGCACAGCAGAGAGAAGCCGAATTCCGGCAACAAACAAACTAGCTTCTCGAAAGGTCAGGGGTAAGCTCTGATCCTAGTCTCTAGATTATGAAGACTAGAGAATCTTTAAGTAACAATCACAATTTAAGCCTTGCAAGTTATATTCAATGGTGAGAGACAATCATTTTTTTCTTCAATATCACTTCAATTTTTTTTTTAGGGCATTTGGCATATTACAATAAATGTGGTACTAAACATTCCTCCCGTTTCTGCCCTACCTTGGGAAATCTGCTTGAATTATGCAGTCCAGTTATAAACTGACATAGTGAGTACATACACACACACACACAAATACATATATATATATATATATATATATATACACACATATATATATGTGCAACTACAAGTATATCTCTTAAGAAAACTTAAATTCTGCATCTGAAAGCCAACTCTCCCCATCTGAAAAAAGTGAGGAGGGGTGGGAGAGACAGAAAAAACAGTCTCTATGGTAATTCTATCCATCAATAAAATATTAAGTCTTCTACAGTTTCAAATTGATTGGAAAAATTAAAAATTGGTTTTAAAAATTCCTTCAACACAGAGTTCCCATCGTGGCTCAGCAGAAACGAGCCCAATTAGTATCTATTAGGATGCGCGTTTGATCCCTAGCCTTGCTCAGTGGGTTAAGGATCCAGCATTGCTATGAGCTATGGTACAGGTCACAGATGCAGCTTGGATCCCGTGTTGCTGTGGTTGTGGTGTAGGCCAGCAGCCATAGCTCGGATTCGACCCCTGGCCTGGGAATTTCCATACACTGTGGGTATGGCCCTAAAGAGAAAAAAAAAAAAAAGTTCTTTCTATGGCCAAATCATGTAGGAAATTATATTGACAAGAACAAACTCAATAGGTTTTCTTAATAAAAGGATTAATAAAATATAAGTAGTAACACTTCACAATACTGGAAAGAGTCCTTCATTCACAATATATTTCATCAAATTCAGTCATGAGGAGAGAGAAAGAAAACCTCTGAGCCAAAAAGTTTCTTTTTTAATGTATTTTCCTGTTTGAAAATAAAGTGCCTTACTACCAGTGACTTAGTAGACCAACTAATATTCACATGGTAGAAAGGAAAGAAAAAGTAAAACTCTCACGTCTGGTGCAGGAGGACATGCTCTGATTTGTTTTGTTGCTTTTTTGTTTCAGGGTGAAAATTGAAAAAAAAAAAAATGAAATAGCTGATACCAAGAGAAAGAAGAGGGCTCAGGATTAAGCACAGGATAGAGAAATTCCTTTTCCAACAGTGTTTCCCGATTCTGATAAAAATCAAAGCAAAATGGAATTTGTTTTCTGTATCTTTCCTGTCTAAAGTTTTTGCCTTCAGGCCCTGAGGAAAGTTTGCAAAGTAAAACTGAGTCCTTTCTCATTGACCTCTATCATGTATCCTCCCTTTCTATTATGTTTAAGAAAAATAAAAACCACAAGAAAGGTAGGAGACATCTTTATTTCTGTGCCAGGAAATAGCCTTCAACTATTCACTCTTATTATTCCCAAATGGGAATGGAAAATAAAGGAGATGCAGAAATTACAACCTAGCTTATTTTCTGAAAAATCTAATATGACTGGGACAAAATAGACACACACACATGGATGACACTAAGAAAACTTCAGGGCAGAGTTCTGTAATAAAACTGATGTTCTCCAGGAAATTAACATGATGTTGACTCTAGTTGAATATTTGCTGGGAAAATCAAAGACTAAAAACCAAAAAGTGAAGCCTGGAATTACTCTACAAAATCCTAACCCCACACTTCCTAACTTCCATATAGAAGCCAAAAGCAAGTCAGTCTTGGCCTAGAGCTGGAGGGAGAAAGAAGCGACGTGGCCTTAAAACATCTGAGAAATAGAAAGGCTAGAGTGTTTCTTCCACCATTCAGCTAGGCCACTGGTGGAAAAACTGGACACCAAGGCACACAAACAAATTGTGGCCCTGTATTAATTCCTGACAGGGTAGGAGGAAACATCAATTTTATCAAGCCATAGGAGCACAGCAATTACATCGGACCTAAGACCCAACTCTGCCTAGGGTATATACAACACCATGTCAGCTTCACTTTCTAAACATGCAGGTCCTTCACAGCACAGCCCATCTTCTACCAGACACAATGACATAACCAATGCCTTTAAAAGCAGTTTTCACACTCCCATGGAAGAAAGTTGGTACAAGATAATCACCTGGGTTATGGGAGCAATACACCGAAGTTTCTATTTGTGTCTCTTTATTTGGTTTCCATTTTTGTAACTTGTCATATACAAATTTTTGTACTATGGCTATATATATATATATATATATATATATATATATATGTTATTTTCTACATATTTATAGTGTACATGTGTTGCCAATATTTTTATTGGAATGATTGGGCAAATTGGTCAAAACAAAGGAAGACTAACTACTAGCCTAAAGGCAGACCTACTCTATATATTCCTGTCCACTGATGGTAATTAATGTCAAAAATGGCTGTAATCAGAATTCTCCTCATCCTTGTGTATCCCATTCTAAAGTTTGCAGAGGATTGTTATAAACATTATCTCATTATGACTTTTCAGAACCCTGTGATAGAGCAGGTAGATGGGGTGCAATCCCAGTTTTTAACAGCTGCAAAAACCAAGAACTGGGAAGGACCATCTGAGGTTGATTTGATCCTCATCCCCAGCCTGCTCCTCTACTTCTGCACCAGAGGTTTGTATCCTTGGACAAAAATCACTCCGCTGAGGATCCTTCGAGTGCTGCAAAAAACTAGTAACATGCTCTTCCTAAAATGACAACTTGGTAGCGAGCCCTTCTCCCCTAGATTTTCACAATATAACCATTCTTCCAGCCAGATTAAAAATCATGAGTGTCAGTCCTTCACTGGGAAGAATGTGAATTTAGGAGTTCCCGTCGTGGCGCAGTGGTTAACGAATCCGACTAGGAACCATAAGGTTGCGGGTTCGATCCCTGCCCTTGCTCAGTGGGTTAACGATCCGGCGTTGCCGTGAGCTGTGGTGTAGGTTGCAGACACGGCTCGGATCCTGCGTTGCTGTGGCTGCAGCGCAGGCCAGTGGCTACAGCTCCGATTA
>PVHT021183617.1:20597372-20716157 GCA_004024745.2 Catagonus wagneri | reverse complement strand
AAAAAGAATGTGAATTTACATAGAAAAATCATGACCTACTACAGAAAATGCACAATCAGAATTCCACATAATTCTACTCACTGGACTACAAACATCCTAGTGTCAGGCCAAGGCCAAGGAAAAAGAAGATCTGTCTCCATCCACCTGCTTGAGAAGAAGACAAAGCTGAGGGATAAGAGGCAAGGGAGAATCTTTAAATTTGCCTGAGGACTACTGAGAGTATCTGTCTGTCCCTTTGCCTGTCTCTGTCTCTCTCTCACTCACACATTCACCTGTTTTGTAGTGCTATCAAAAATACTTAAAAGCCAAAAATCTGCCCAACAACCAGATAATAGGTTTATCTTCTCATGCCATGAATTATCTAAGGAGTTTTATTTACATGACCTGCCTTACTTGTTAGTACCTATTAAACTTCTCCCCCCCCCTCAGTTGAGGAAGTTACTCAGATCCATTTAGCATCCAATCTCATTTGCCCTGAATCGAGGCATTTCTAATCAAAAATTCTAAATGTACCCAATTTTCACTGTAAAAGAAACTGCATAAATAAGTTTATCAAGCCATGTAGTCTGTCAACATGAGATATATTATACCCGTGAAAGAACAAATGGAGGCATTCCCCCACCTTAGGGAACTCCACCTTCCCTTTCTGTACAAAAAGGAACATTCAATAATTTCTGTTAATTTCATTTCAATAAATATGTCACATTATCCCCCCCAAAAATGGGTAGAACATCTAAATAGACATTTTTCCAAAGACATACAGATGGCCAAAAGGTACATGAAAAGATGATCAGCATTGCTAATTATTAAACGAATGTAAGTCAAAACTACAATGAGGTACCATCTCACATTGGTCAGAAAGGCTGTCATCAAAAACTCTACAAATAACAAATGCTGGAGAGGGTGTGGAGAAAAGGGAACCCTCCTACACTGTTGGTGGGAATGCAAATTAGTAAAACCACTATCCAGAGCATCTATCCAGAGAAAACTATAATTTGAAAAGATACATGTACCCCAGTGTTCATTGACACACTATTTACAGTAGCTAAGACATGGAAACAACTTAAGTGTCCATCAACAGATGAATAAGAAAAAAGATGTGGTATATATATTATAAATCGAATATATTTCAATTAAAATTTTTAAAAAAAATTAAGAACATATCAAAATTAAAAATAGGCTACTGAAAAGCAACTCAATGATTATATATCTCACAACCCTTGAATTCTCTTTAAACAGCCACCTACATTATACTTTGTCTAGAAAGGATAAAGAATATCAATGGCCATAGGGCACAGATTTCTTTCTATTGTCCTCTTTTCAGAGACAGTGTGCTTCAGTGACTTCACTAAACACTGAAACAGAAGTTCCGTTTTAAAAATGTGGCTCTGTAACCAGCCTCCCGAAGTGATGGCAGGAGAGGTCTTTGACTTGCATTGGCCCCACTTAACATGTCCAATAATGGCAGAAGGCAGTGTTGGTCAAAGATGTCTGTGACACATCCTAATCCTTCCATCAGCCAATCACCAGAAAGGCCACAGAACCCTTAGCTGAAATGTAGATTCAATGTCTTTCAAATAAAGCCGATAATAAATTCTTGGGCCTATATTTGCCAAGGTCAAACACATACCAAACATGAGGTCCACAGAATTTTTTCTTTATGTTCAACCAGTTTCATCAAACAATAGATGACCATATTGGAAATATTTTCTAAACCCAAGGTTGCTGAATCTGCCCTCTCTTTCAGCACTCTTACTATACCTTTATCCAATGTTCACAGTCCACAATGTTAATGGGGGGGGGGGGCTGAAATCATCTAGTTTTTAGGACAGAGTTAAGGATTAAAGCAGCTTCCTAAGTAAGAGGCAGCATCTGTCCATCATTAAGAAGCACTGAGGCCACAAATTCAGTTCTAAATTGACACAACAATGTAAGTCAACTACACATCAATTAAAAAAAGAAATTCAGTTCTTCACTGTTTGCTTATTTATGTTAGTGATGTAATTGCTACATATTTCTAAATAAATAGAAATGTTAAGAGGCTTTTCTCCAGGAGGTTTGGGGGTGGGAGGTGTCTTCAATCCTACTAGTTGAGTTTCAAGACCACCAATGTGGTCTTTGGAAAGGGCTCTGCTTTCTAAAGCACACAGTTGTAAACAGCAACTGGTTGAAGGACTAATTAGCATTAAACAGGCCCCAGGAATGAACAGCGAGATGACAAGGGTCACCAAACTAAAGAAGAGGTCAAGCTACCCCAGTCCCACAGGACAATGCCTAAGGTACTCATGCAAATTAGGGAAGCAGCCCAGATATGTAGGGGCTGAACAGTAGGAAGAAAACCTCCAATCAGCCTTTCACTCCTCTCCTACAAAAAAACAAAAGCAAAAAAAAAAAAGAAGAAGAAGAAGAAAAAGAAAAGGAAGAATAAGAGAAAGAAAACAAAAGAAAAGAACACCAAATGACCCACTTCTTCGGTGCAGCACGATATGCAATTAGCAATCACTTCAGTCTTGGAGAAACAACAAATAAAGGCAGCTAAGAATATTGCAATGGCAACCAAGAAGAATTACAGAATACAATTAGCATCTGTGTTAAGATGGGCAGTGGTTTTCTCCCACAACATCCCAGTATTTCCACCACAAAGAGAAAATCTGTACAACCAACTGCCAACTTGTTGATTTTTTCCATTGAAAAAAATAATAAAGAACAAACTCTACACACATATGCTATTCAAATGTGACAAAGAACCCCTTTTTCAAAATGTACAGTGGGACTGTTGGTTTTTTCATTCTTCAAGGAATAAAACCCTTCTTTCTTCAAATCACTGCAAGATAACTGCAGAAATTTGATTTGGAAAATCGGAGAGAGAGATTTTCAACATTTGGAAACTTATTAACTTTGATCAGATCATCAACCATAATCCCTTGCCCTGTTTTGATTTTCTTTTTTTAATCCCACTTTTGTTCATATGCAACTTGGGGAAAAGATTTGGCTACTCTGAATGAGAAGAGACTTTATACTGGCAATCAAATTATCTAAGGTAAGAAAATATTTATAATTGCAAAGGCAAAATTTTTCCAAGATAGCTCAAAAAAAAACAGAAGTTTAGAAAATTCAAAAGGTAACATTCATTATTCATTTATTATTCTAGCCCTACTTTCTAAAATAGAAAGTTGTTTTTGTAACAAAGACAAATGAGACATAACCCTATTAAGAAACTTGACCTCCAACTAGTTAGCAATTTAAGACAAGTGTTTGCAGCCAGAAAGCCCATAAAATCTGCCTTAAAAAATAAAAACAAAAACAAAAAACCCTGATATGTTGAAAAATCAGCAATTAAAAAAATACAATAGAACATTTTTATTCAAATACATAAGTATATTTTGTGTCCCATGCATTCTTAAAGATTTACCTCTGAGAACACAAATACATTTTTACCACAAAACTGAAAACTGTTAGCTCAAATTTCTCCTGGGGAACAGACTATTTTTTGGTTTATAAGTCTAAGAGACTTTAAAAAAAAAAAAAACACATTTCCTAATCATTCTTGGTCATTGCATTTGACTGTTAGGAAATCTGTTAACTAACCTTTGTGTACTTCTACTTATGCTTTTTGCATATTCATATTGAGGCAGAATAATAACTCATATAGTTGGTGTAGGAACATGGACTTCGATGCATTCTTTGATATGGGTATTGATTAACATTTTTGGCTTAAGGGCTCCAGGAAGTAACATCCCCACAGGCCTTGTTTACTATAGGGAGTGTACGTACACCCAGATGGACATGAATCCCTAGCTCCCTGTGAAGCAGTTTACAGGAAGAAAAGGGCAAAGAAACAAAGAGACTTACAGCACATTTACACCCATAAGATCCCTATAAGACAAAGACTGATATTCTGTTATTGGGCAAGGCCAGTGGGAGAAAAACACATCTTTCTGGACCTCACGTTGGTACCCTCCCCATCTTTAAGGGATAAAAACCCCCATAGGACAATAGAGAGCGGGAGCTCCTCTCCCCCCTTCCCAGAAGTCCTGGGAGCTATTTGCTTTTCTGTAATAAAGACTGCTTGCTTGTTGCCTATGTGCTCACAACATTCATTCTTTGGCTGCATGAACAAGAACCCTGATTCTGGTAACATCTTTCCAGCATCAATATCAAAAAGTATCAGTATAGTACATAGAATTTATGTCATGTGTTCAATAATATCTGTATTATATAAACATTCAATAAGAGAGGTGATGATTGCTGTCAAAACCTGACATTTTAGGAAACGTGTCTCAAGCCATCCATTCAATATTTCTCACAAAAGTGAAAAACTGAAATAAAGTCACTCTATTGCTCTTGGAAGCTAGAGAAAACTATTTTTCTTAGATGTTAGAATGATCAGTTAAAACCATTTGGTTAATGAAAAAGAGCAAGATATTCACTCTAAGATGATCCAAGGCAGACAAGTAAGCGATAATTTTCCATTAAATACTTAAAGGTTTATAGAAGAGATATTGGCAATGCTTACATAGTGCTCCGCTCAATTCATTAATGATTCTACAGTGGGTGTGGATTGCTAAAAGGAAACAGAAAGACTGAGAGCAGATAATTAGTCAAATAATCTTTCCTGTAATTAAATATTTACAAATAAATGGTACAGGAAGGAACTTACAAAACATCCATCTTTGAAGGACAACCCTTACTCTGTAGAAATCTAATCGATAAGACTCCATTAATTCTAGATCTATAACATGTTACATCCTAAGAATATGGCTATTTCGTTTAATTGCTAAAAGATTCCATCTAGTATCACAACTTCACTATTCCTTTTTTCTTTATTTCCTTTTTAGGGCCATACCTGTGGCATATGAAAGTTCCCAGGTTGGGGGCTGCATTGGAGCTGCTGCTGCTCGCCTACACCACAGCCATAGCCACAGCAACACCAGATCTGATCTGAGCTGTGTCTGTGGCCTACACCACAGCTCACAGAAACACTGGATCCTTAACCAACTGAGCGAGACCAGGGATCAAACCCACGTCCTCATGGATACTAGTCAGGTTCGTAACCCGCTGTGCCACAATGGGAACTCCTACATCTTCACTATTTTTTATCACAGTACAACCTATACTTGCTAGTATACACTTTCTGAATAACAGAGATATTAATCATAAACTTATTCTGGCAGGTTTTACAATGTACAGCTATGCCCTGAATATTGAGTTTATAAATTACAATAAATGTGAGTTACATCTGAAGGCTTATCACATGAAATATTATTTGCTCTATTCCATTAGAACATTCTATTTAACAGATTCTATTTGATATCTGACATGTCCTGCCTAAATCCTTTAGCATCTCCCATGGCAAGTTTACTATAAGCCCATTAGCATCTGGTTTATGCCAACCTTTCCCACCTCAGCAACCATCGATACCAACACCATCTTCCAGGATTGTAACCATTTCCAACTTCCTTGCACTTTCTAAAATGCCATGACATTAGGGTTCTTTGCCATTACTCAAGTTCTCTGGGATATCCTCAGTCACACTGTTTGCCTGGAGAGCTACTCCACCTTGAAGTATCAGGCTATGCAAGAATTCTTAATTGACTGACCACCACAATAAAAGGAACTCCCCAATTTAATATTTAGCAAGTCTTATTTCAAACTTCTTCAGAAAGATGAAACTGAAGAAGAGAGAAAACTTTGGACATACCTCAAATGTTCAATATTTATTTTTATTTTTTTATTTATATTTTGCTTTTTTAGGGCCATACTAGTGGCATATGGAGGTTCCCAGGCTAGGGGTCCAATCAAAGCTACAGCCACTGGCCTACACCACAGCCACACCAACACCAGATCCGAGCCACGTCGGTGACCTACACCATAGTTCATGGCAACACTGAATGCTTAACCAACTGAGTGAGTCCTGGGATCGAATCCGCAACCTCATGGTTCCTAGTTGGATTCTTTTCCACTGCTCCACAATGGGAACTCTAGAATGCTCAATATTTAATAATGTACCCATCAGAGCTCTCTAAGCATGGCTGTGGGATAACGAAACATTATAAGATCTCATCTCTACTTTTAAATTATGTAGAGTATATCAGGGCAATAAGACAATTGTACCTAAAAGAATGAGAAGACACTAACAAATTTGACCAAAAAACAAGGGATGGTGATAAATAAGAAAGATGAAGATTTATATAGTAGTTTACAATTTATAAAGTGATGTCCATATATTACCAAATGTTACTCTGTATCTGAATGAAGGTATGATTTTAAATTATATCTGGATTACTGAAAATAAAAGTGTCACAAGGTTAGACGACTCTTTTTAAGATGTATCTGAGACATGTTACCAGGACATTACTATAAATTATTCTCACTTCATTTTGTCTACCTGGTTCAATCCCAGAGAGAAACCAAGCTGGGGAAAGGGATCTCAATATAAGATTTAGAGAATGGGATGGATTTGGACAGAGAAAGGGGGAGAAACTAGTGAAGTGTCTCCATTGAAAAATAATGAAAATCAGCAAATTTAGAGACAGTAAAGAGGAATCTGCCAGAGCAAACCACTGAGCTGGGTAGCCAGTACCTAAAGAGAAGCAAAACCAAGAAAATGCCTTGAGAATGAGATAGTCTAAAAGTCTGCCACTGGTAGTTTCTGAGAAAGACAACACTGGATTTAAAGAATTTAAGAAAGATGTTTTAAGTAATAGTCTTCAACACATTTTATTGGGAAAACTTCACCAGTTTAGCAACTGGAGAAACTGGGACCCAGACACATAAAGGAGTGAACATTCTGCATCCTTTGTAAAGATGGCCACAAAACAAAAAATAAAATGCATCCTCTAAAGACTTCTTTTAGAAATTACACAGTATGGAAAAGAGAAATCATTCTTAGGATATGTTACTTGGATTCCTTTGTCTAACTTGAGATCTACAGAAATGTTTCAAACAGAAACAACTATTTAACCTATTTTAATAACCAAGTGGCATACTGATTACTACGAGAAAAAGAACCATTAAGTGCCCTGTTGCCTAGGAAAATCTGAGTTTTTGTGTGCTGTTCTACTGTAGTCATTAAGTATGTCCCATCCCACTCTCAAAAGCTAGTTCAGACAATGAACGATAAAGTCGTTCTAGCCAGAACCCATGACAATAAATGTAGGAATTTCAAGGCTGTGACCAGAGACTTTATGTTAAGCACAACCCTAAGGATCACCATTCACACTGAAATCTATGGCTATGGCACCTCCAGAGCTGCACTACCCAGAGGAAGAGGGGCCATGAGATCAAAGCATGTTGGCTGGCCCTTACCTTCAGAACAGTTTATAGTATACTTTTTAAAGCTTATTTAATATGATACACTTTTGTCTGGCAGATTTTAGTATCCAAACTAAATCCCTAGCAGGAAAAAAACAGAAGTAAAATGTGCAGGTGACCCCAAAACCAGCACACACACACACACACTGGAAACAGGAGGCCATACGAGCACCTCTCTGGGGACTGATGTCAGTACCCACCATCTGGTACCATCCAGGAACCATCAGGGAGGCCTACGTTGGCCCTTTCCTCTCTTTGCTCCATTCTATGTTATGTTTAGTGTATATATATTTAAAAAAAAAAACTAAACATAAAGCAGGCATTATCAGAAAGGCTAACATGAATGAGCCAAGACATTCCTAACATCATTAGCGAACACTGATATTTCTGTACGTATCATTGATATTTATGTATGTATTGAAAACTCAATAAAACTGGGTTCAGTTCCGTGGGACGCTCTATACACACATGTACTTGATTTTCTTTGTAAAATCAGAAACAAGGTTTTATGCAGACACAGATAACCCATTTCCAGGTTTCTCCAAAATTATGTTTCCGCTTAAAAGGAAAGAACACAATCCGCTCAAAGAAAAATCTGCCAAGCCCTCAACTAGAGACTAAAGAAACCGAAAGATTATAAATGTGTCAGAGAAAAATCAAATCAAGCATAAAAGGAAAACGGGCTGAGTTTTGTCTCCTTTCACTAGATACGATTTGGTACATTTACATTCCCTACCACAGTGCTATTGAAAAAAAGTAAGAAATATGAGCATCATTATATATCACAGGCTTTTATTGCTACTAGAGACTAAGGCTGGCCTCAAGGAGAACATTTTTATTCTCCAGTAAAAATATTTTTCTTTTTGAGTTTGCGAAAAAGTTCAGTGGCCATTATTAGTTACCTAGAACTCCATGTACTTCATGAGACCTAAAATCAGCTCTAATCACTTGACGTGCCCTCCTTAACTTTCCTTTCATTTGCACCTCTCACTTGGTTTACTCTCGCAGGCCCTCATCCATGGCTCCTAAGTATGGGAATCCTGTTTCTATTTATTTCATGTAGGCCCTAAAAAGTAGACAGCCTGCTTTGATATTTTCCTTGTGGTTAAACTGATATTTTTTTTAGCACCAACATCAACCCTAAAATAAAATCCTATTCACATGACATTTTGGTATCAATCTTACCAATGGCAATAATCCACCATCTATTTGAAAGCTGAATAGAAATCAAGGTGTGGGTTTGTGGTAGAAGCACCATGCTGTTCCTGACATAATTTTCCCCTTACAGTAGAACACCCAGTCCGAACTGAGGACGTGAAGACCCAGTGACTGTTTGTCGGCCTCCCTGGTAGCTTGCTCAGGTCATGTGATCTGATTTAGCAAAGGGGAACCAGTAACAGTGATGAGGACAATGTCCAGGTCCTGCCCTTGGAGGAAAGTGGTGCTTCCCCTCCCCCTCCCCGTCCTCAGAACTGCCTGGAGTGAAGCCACAGAGCTGGAGGGCATGGCAGCCACTGAAGAAATGAGCTGAAAGCCCAGTGCTGAGGATGGATTGAAGGAGTTAAATCCGCCCTCAACAGCAGTTTTTGCAGGAGAGAAAAAGAAACTTCCATCACTCTGAGGTGGCTGTTATTTTAGCTTTTTTTTGCTTTTTTTAACAGCGGCATCAATCTATACGTTGATGACTAAATCAGTTCTCTTCATGTTTCTTCATTGTTCTTCATTTCTAAATCAAATAAGAGAGTAAGAAGGTAAAGATATCCTGGATGAAAAAAATATTCTTCCTAACCATTGTCAGGGCAAGAACAATTCTTAAAATATCCAGTTCTTACACTTAAAAAAAACACATTTACATACTGATACCTCAATGAGGGATTACTCTTTTCATTCTGACACAGAAAAATCTTCCCTGAAATTCTCACCTCTGAAATTACCTGGGTAAAAGAAAAGGTAACATCTGCTGTAAGAAAATGTAAAAATAAAAGGAAAGGTCTGGTCTCCAGGGCACTTCTGGGTTCAAGCATTAATATTCTGGCTAAAGAAATATCCCTCCTCACTTGACTGTGGATAAATTACATGTTAGAATAATTTTCTTTCATTCTCAGCACCTAAGCCGCTACCTAGGAAATTCCAACAGTCCGAACAATATTAATTATTTATCACAAATCAACAGATATTTTATCACAAACTGCAATACAATCAAAAGAATGTCAGGTTGAGCAGTAACAAATCACTGCCAGGCTTTTGACTGTACATAATTTGAAACAAGACTCTAAAACTGACAAAAAGACATAGAAGCTGGTAGTCCCTGGTGACAACCAATAAAACTAACTTAGGAATAACTGTGAGTGAGAAGAAGAGTGTGGGAGAAAGTTTAGAAACAGCAAAGTAATATACAGCATTTTCACTTGGGACTCAATTTTCTCATCAAGAAAACAATGTGGCATATGAATTATATGAAGAAAAACTATAAACCACATATACATTAAATTCCAAACCACATTTAAAACTAAACAACAACAAAAAAAAAAACCCACCTTCTTTCAAACCTTTGTCAATAAAGAAATACAAGGACAATTTCCTAATCAGTAATTATCCTGCCTCTTTCTCTTACACTAGAAAAGAGATAGTCTCTAGCCTCACCTATCCCAACATCACTTTCAACAGCTGAGTAATTCCAGAGATCATTAATGAAAACGAGGACCCAGCAGAGAACTTGAATATTTGTAAAGTTCCAGAATTTCCTGAGGAATTAGTATTATTTGGCTTAGCTTTTGATTCCAGGGGAAAAAAAGAATTAAATTTATCTAAAGGTAGGGAGGTTGGGGGCAGAAAATATTCTAAATTAACTATTCACTGTTCAACTTAACAGAAGTCTTTTTTCCTTTTTTTTTTCTTTTTTTTTTTTTTTTTTTTTTTTTTTTTTTTTTTTTTTTGTCTTTTTAGGGCCATACCTGCAGCATATAGAGGTTCCCTGGCTAGCAGTCAAATTGGAGTTGTAGTTGCCGGCCTACACCACAGCCACAGCAATGCAGGATCTGAGCCAGGTCTGTGACCTACACCACTGCTCACAGCAACACTGGATCCTTTAACCCACTGAGCAAGGCCAGGGATCAAACCTGTGTCCTCATAGATGATAAGATTCGTCACACTGAGCCATGACGGGAACTCTCAGAAGCCAAAATTTTCTACCTCCTGCAATTATGTAAACTACTTCCTATGCCTATCATTACTAGGCAGTAGAGCAGTCAGTAGAACTTTCTGCAAAAACGGAAATGTTCTGCACTATATAAGCCACTGGTCAAGAGAGTTTACTGCCCTCTTGAAAAGTGACTAGTGCAAGTAAGGACCAAATTCCTTATTTAATTGAATTGATTTTGATTGGCACGTTTGGCTAGTGGCTTCAAGCCTCCCTTCTAATGCTATCTCCTCTACAAAATATTTCCAGATCTTACAACCTAGAAGTTAGACCTCTTTCCTCGAGTATGCCATGGAAATTTAAATATACAGAAAGAAATTGCATGGAGTTAGGTCAGCAGATAAGGCAAAAATTTAGTTTAATTAAAATGACTCTTAAGAATCCTAATAAAGAAGACTACTAATTGCTAAGTCAAGTCTAGCCAGTTTATCTACCAAGTTGCAAACACACTCCTGATTGTTCAGTTAAACACCAAATGCAGTACCAGATTTACATTTAAGGGTCATGATGTAAGAAAATTTTGCATCTAAATATCCAATTGACAGTAGCAGAGGCACAATGTAGATAAGACCAATGGTGGGAATCATACTTATTCTGGGGCAAATTTGAACGCACTACAGGGGAACCCATGCAACAGCACCTCTTCTTGTCTTATCCTCTCTTGTTCCCCTTTCTTGCTTACTTTCTTCCTCAACTACGTACTTCCTTTCCAGCCTACCTCTTCTGCAACCATCCTAGATATTTCAACTGATGCAAATTAAATGTAGATACAATGGCATTTCACTAAAACAGTGCTTATTACTTTCTATTGTTCATCAGTTATTTATGTATAACCTCTCTGTCTTACTCAATTATTTATCTTTGTCTTACCCATGTCAATATAATTTGTATTGTTGTCAAATTGCAGAGACACTGCATTTAAGCCACACCATTATTTGTTCTTATTTACAATGAAATTAAGGACTGGTCTGAAAGCAAGGGTACTCAACTCCTATGTCTTCAGTGGTCAAGCAGTTTTAGGAAAAAGTGTCTAATATGTGACAGCCATCACCCAGTCCTGCTGTTGATGACCCGTGGTAATATGAAGCCAGGATTGACAGCTCTTTCAAGTTTTCAAGGCAAACCAGAAACTCGAGTGTTTACTGGAAACTCAATTTATAAATGTTGAACTTAATTAAAGGGGAGGAAAACAAGCCACAAAAGCAACAAAAAAGTAATGAATATATCAAACAAATGTCCTGTGGCAAGATCCTGCAGCCCATGGATTTCTGATATCTGCCCTAAGGGATAAGCTCTAGGCAAATCCATTTTCTTGCATTCAACAAATTCTTTACTGTAGAACCCAGTCAGGAATACTCTGGTGAACAGGACAATTTAGGTTTTGATAGAGTAGACAGATAAGTAATAACTAATAAGGCAATGTTAGATAACCATAAAGGTTAGACCTAAAGTAGCGCAGAGTGATTAAAAGAGTGATGGGCTCATTCTAGTTGAGTGATTAGAGCAGATCACTCTCCCTCTTGGTTTTTCTTGTACAAATGAAAAAATTATCTCAAGGGAAGGCTCAAGGATAGCTATTCTAAAGGTGAGTGGTTGTGCTTATTTACCCTGCTTCGAGGATTAACACATCATTTTGTAAACTATATTGTATGGGACAAAGTTCTTGACGCCTTGAATAGACAAGAAAATCCTGATGAACTAAAATAGAGCCCTTGGTTCTTCCAACATCCAATAATAGAATAAAAAGTAATAGCTATCTGAAAATCTGAAACCCTAAATCTTTCAGATATCCTTATAAACAATGGGCCAAGAGCTAGGAGAAACAAATCAATTCATCAAATGCATATGTTTAAGAGATTTAATTGCCTAACCATTTACTACAGTCATAATGTATTAAATGGGACACTAAATTTTCACAGACTGGAAGGTTTATTATTTCCTAGGCAAACTCAAGTAAAAGTCACAATCTGACTTGCAGTTATGCATTTTATTAAGGTCATAATAATAAATTACTCAATACTTAAATTCTAATGGGATTCACATCCACACACAAAATTACGCTCTAGTAGTAGAATTTTATACTTGAGGTAACACATAATTTTCAATAAAAAGTCAGAATACGGGCATATCGGTTATTCGGATTTTGAATGAACTATATTAAAAGAAAACAAAACTCAAATAGTCCATGGAAAAATAAGTATTCTTACATCTCTTCTCACTTTTATGCTCCAATAACATCTAGAGAAGATGATGGCTTGAACATATATAACTTCTAGGTTATCATCACAATTGTTTAGTGGTTGCACTTAACCTCTTCATCTCATGCTGCTATTGGAGTAACAACACCGGATTCTTGTGGCCGCTCAACTGGTCCTCCTTAGAAAAATGCAGACTCAACCAGATGGATGAGCTGTGGACAGAGCTGGGCATTGGTGGTTTGGTCCCTCCTTGGCCCCCTCTGGGATCTACCTGCCTGCAGAGTTTGTAAAATCTGGATGTTCTCTAGGACATACAGCAGCCAGGCAGATTCTGTCTCTGTATGAGGTTTCTGATGGCCTGTGCTGCTTATTGTGGCTGGGTGTGGAAGCCTTATTAAGGAAAAAGTATTGTACTTCCAATCACCACAATCTATGCCAAGTTCAAAACAGCTTTATTAGTCATTGAGTAGAGCATGGTCTCCACCTGCTCTCTCTCTCAATCGGCTCTGATTCTAGTCAAAACCAAAAACCTTTAGGTTCTCATAACCTCCATAGTAATGACCAATAAATACACAACTGTAGAAAACCCTGCATCCAAACTATAAACTGAGGAAGCACACTTATCAAGATGGCAGGAACTTTGAGGATTGTCTCCTGGATATACTGCAAATGGAACCTAGTCAAAAAGACACTTAAGCCAAAAAAACCTGGCCACACTACCAGAAAAACAACTCGCTGCTGTAGGAAGTAAACAAAACGTGTTTGGCAGAACTCTACCAACACATCTTAATTTGCAGGGTTGGGACCTGGAAGTGTGGACAGGCCCTGGGAGATGGCGGCATACACTACATAGCATAACTCAGAACAGTTGTGCCAGAAGGCCCGCTAGTCACACAGCCAAACACGCTAGTTCTAGGGCTCCTCCCTTTCATAAAAAGGTAAAGGACCGCAAAGGAGGTTAGACCCAGCCATAGTCAAACGTGGCCCTAAATGTCAAGAAAAAAAAAAAAAAAACAGATACTAAAGGTGACTTCTGACATGACAGACACATCAAATGGCAGAGGGAAAGAATCAGACTGGACTCTCTGTAGAACTCCACCTTCTTCTCTGCCTCTCCTTTAACTTCTAGAACCTTCATCCTGTAGCTCCCCAGCACAAGTTCTGAGAGAAGGAGCCCTCTGGAAATCCTGCAGGGCAGCAAGATAAACTGCGGTTGGGAACAGACCTCTCCATGTGCAAAGACAATGTAGCAGGAAAAAAAAATACATACATAGAAATTTTAAAACATAAAATATGAAGAAAAACCTATTTCTGAAACAGAATTACTTCAGGAAACAAATTCTTAAACTCACAGTTGTATTCTCAATGCAGCTTAAGAAAACTTGGTCTCCATGAACGAGGCTGAGAGACTAGAATGAGCATTTGTTGAGGAACTGCCGGAAAAGCAGCAGGATGGACAAGTGGTTGGGTTTCTCTGGGAAACAGTTTACTGAAACTGAAAACTCAACAGCAGAATTTAAATCCTCAGAAGACGAAATAAACAGTAGAATCAATCAGTAGAAAACAAACCTCTGCCATCCCAAGGAAAAGACAAAGAAAAATCAGATGAAGCAGGGTAGGGTTTATAAAGACCAGAAACCAATTTTTAGGTAAACTCAGAAGGAACAGACCAAAGAAAAGGAAGTAAATATCAAACATTTGTGAGGAAGAAACTTTCAGAGGCTCGTAACAAAGCTGAAGGACTCAGGACAAGGTAATGATTGATATCAGCAAAATTAATGAAAACTGACCAAAGTCTAGCTATGTACTAGTTCACCTCTGATGCATAAGAATTAAAAAAAGAGTCCTTAAAGTATCACACCAGAAAAAAATTTAAAACTACAAAGGAGAAAAAGATCAAGCTAGCTTCAAACTTTCCCAGAAGACAAGGAAGCAACAGTATAACTCGAAATTACCTTACACAAGTTGTTCACTCATGACTGAAAAAAAAAGTAACAGATATGCAAAGACCCTTATATATTTGTATATAAATGGGCATTCATACACATACAAAGCCAAGAGAAAGATGAAAAAAATAAATAGCTATTGTAAATGCTGTCATAAAGGAGAAAGAGGCACAAACATATTTAAATAAAAAATAAAAATACATGAAAACATAAAAAGAAAAATACTATACCAAAAAGAGAGAGAGAAGAGTGGTAAAAAGAAGTAAATCTGAGTAAATACTGTCAGTTTTATAAGATGAAAACATTGTATCTTTTCTTACATTAATAATGAATAGAAAATATAGGTTCGTGTTCTTTAGAAACAAGGTAGGTATTATCGGAACTGAAAAAGATGCACTCCTCCCAAATAACTTAAAAAAACAAATCCATCAAGAGCATCAAACTACATGAGAGAAAAAGATACAAATACTTCAGTCAAGGAAATATATGTGACTTACACTCCTATATTTAAAGACAGCTTCTTAGAATGAAAAGATAAAATACAAGTAAAGATACCCATACATACAGAAAGACAAATAGGGGTGTGTGTGTGCACAGATTGGGAAAGATGGGAGGGAGGAAGGGAAATGTGACACATATGATCTACTCTATCTAACAAATGCAAGGACTCTGACAAGAATGTCTACCTGACTAAAATCTGTGCAATAGACATTACCCCTAAGTTGTAAATGAAAAATCTGCAAATTAGAGACGTTTCAAATAGTAAAAAATAAATAAATAAATAAATAAAAATAGAGTATTAAAATATCTATAATAAAGGAAAATTAATGAAGAAACATAACAGGATAGGAAATGTTAAGAGTCTTCATTCTTTTTCCATTTACATAGGCAAGAGAAACGGATATAAAGAAAATCTGAATATTATAAGTGATAAGCTTGCTGTAACAAATATATTTGCGTAAAAAGTATATTTGTTAAAAAGGTATAAAATATATTTGCTATAAAAAGTTTACTTTTGATTACTATGGAGGACTTTTAAAACTAATCCTGTTATAGCATAAAAGAAATTCAGTACTTTTGTAAAAGGAAGCCTTTCCTTTAACATAATGAACTGAAATTGTACATTTAAAAAGTATAAATTAAAAATGTGTAAATTAAATAGTACCTTTTTTTTCTTTGCTGCACCTATGGCATATGGAAGTTACTGTGCCAGGGATCAAATCAAGCCACTACTGGGGCCAGGGATCAAACCCATACCTCAGCAGCCACGCAAAACACTAGAGAGACAACACCAGTTCCTTAACCCACTGCACAACAGCAGAAACTCCTAAACAGTACTTTATTAAACAATAAAAGTAGAAAATAAAAATGGAAAACATTAAAAAATAATGATAAAATGAACACCTCTCACCTACGCTTTGTTGCCAAGTAGTAATGAGGGGCAAAGTTTTAACAAAAAGCTTCCATTTCTAAGCACCATAAAGCAAAAAAAAAAAGGTAAACAGCATTCAACTACACAAGTTAGATATAAAAACAAGAAAAAAACCTAAACATATAAAACTCAAGTCAGAATTTGATTAAAATATAGAAAAACACTGATATCCAGGAGCAAGTGTTGTAAAGCAAAAGTATATGAAAAAGAGTATCCTCCAGATTGGTATTTTTCAAAATTTACTGCACTGACAGATCACCTGGAAAATTATTAAAACTATACAGACCTAACTGCAAGAGACAGTGTACAGGACTGCCCACTTTAAACTAGCACCTCAGTAGTTCTGAACCTGTGGTCTGACGACAACTCTTTGAGAATGTCAGAAAATAATTTGTACCCAGAACTCATGTCTGTTAAAGATAAATAAAATATTAATAAGGGGACACAAGCAAAAATACAAGGTTTTTCAAATTATAAATAAACACTATTCACCATTTAATCCTAATAGATTTTAAACACTTTAAAGACATAAATTATGCCCCAGAAAAAAAAATTTAATGATTAAAGAAGAAAAATAAAACTGAACAGATCAATAACCATAAAAGCAATAAAAAAGTTGTCAATGAAATATATTCTTCTAAAGAGCACCAAGGCAGGAGCGGTTCATAAATAAATTCATACAAACTCTAGGGACACATATTATGTCATATAAAATGTTTCAGAGAACATAAAAACTTCCCAAATGATTTTACGATGCCAGCATAATCTTGACATATACAGCTTAGAAAAAGAAACCACAGTCCAATCTCACTCATGAAAACAAACAAAAAAAATTACTTAGATACAGACTCTGGCAAAATATTAATACCCTGTACTTAAATTGGTTTTAGTCTCAGGTGCAATATTAATTTAGTTATAGGAAAACTGTTGGTTTTTGTTTGTTTTTTGTTTTGCTATTTTAGGGCCATACCCTCAGCATATAGAAATCCCCAGGCTAGGGGTCAAATCAGAGCTGTAGCTGCCGGCCTATACCACAGCCACAGCAATGTGGGATCTGAGCTGTGTCTGCAACCTTCACCACAGCTCATGGAAACGCCGGATCCTTAACCCACTGAGCAAGGCCAGGGATCAAACCCGCATCCTCACGGATCCTAGGCGGGTTCATTAACCACCGAGCCACGAAGGGAACTCCAAGGAAAATTATTAACATAGTTTTTACAAAATAATTGCGTGTGTGTGTATGTGTGTGTGTGTGTGTATGTGTGTGTGTGTGTATTTTAATGGAAGCTGTCTGTTACAGACAGCAAAGTGACCACTATGAAGAACAATATGGAGGTTCCTTAAAAAACTAAAACTAGAGCTACCATATGATTGAGCAATCCCATTCCTGGGCATATATTTAAAGAAAACCATAATTCAAAAGGATACATGCACTCCAATGTTCACTGCAGCATTATTTACAATAGCCAAGACAAGGGAGCAACCTAAGTGTCTATCGACACATGAATAAATAAAGAAGTGACATATATATGTATATATATACAAATATATATATATTTATTTATTTATTTATACAGTGGGATACTACTCATCCATAAAAAAGAACTAAATAATGCCACTTGCAACAATGCGGAAGGACCTAAAGATTATCATAAAGTGAAATAAGTCAGTGAAAGACATTTATCATATGATAGCACTTACATATGAATCCAATTTTTAAAATGATACACGAGTTCCCGTCATGGCGCAGTGGTTAACGAATCCAACTAGGAACGCGAGTTCAATCCCTGGCATAGTTCAGGGGTAAACAATCTGGTGTTGCTGTGAGCTGTGGTGTAGGTTGCAGACGTGGCTCAGAACTGGCGTTGCTGTAGCTATGGCATAGGCTGGTGGCTAAGCTCCGATTAGACCCCTAGCCTGGGAAACTCCATATACCGCAGGTGCAGCCCTGAAAAGAGTAAATAAATAAATAAATAAATAAAGTTTTAAAAAAATTAAAAAATAAAAATGATACAAATGCATTTACTTACAAAAGAGAAACAGACTCACAGATTTTAAAATCAAATTTATGGTTACCAAAGGGCAAATGCGGGCAGGAAGGATAAATTAGGAGTTTAGGATTAATACATATACACTACAATATAATAAAGAGACAACTAACAAGGACCTACTGTATAGCACAGGGAAATCTACTCAATATTCAGTAATAACCAATATGGGGAAAGAACCTGAAAAAATGGATATATGTATATCTATAATTGATTCACTTTACTGTATACCTGAAACTAACATTGTAAATCAACTATACACCAAAAAAATTTTTAATTAAAAAAAGCAAAGACAACAAAGTGAAAACATATTTGCCTTTTCTCTCTCTCAAAAGCCCAGTGAAACATCAGTAAAAGAGCATAAAAGCTCAAGGACACTTTGCCGATATACTCACAGTACCTTTCTGTATCATAGTACTTAATTATTCATTCAATAAATATGTATTAAACTTTAGTCTGTCAGATAGTGTGTTAGACATTCTTAACTTCTTCCTCCTTTCAGGTAGATTACCTTCCTAAAACAGGTACCCTGTCATTATACTCACCCTTTTCTCACCCTGGTCACATCACTGGAACTCAAAAGGTATTTGTCAAAAAAAAGTCAGAAAGAATCCATTTATTAAAAGAAAGTACTCAAAAAAAGAGATCATTGAACAAGACTTTTAATTGAAAACACTAAAATGCTTAAGAACTCAGTGGATCTCAACATCGTTTAGTTCTCACTAGGTAGGGATTCTTTGGGGTAAGGCTTACTTTGGATGCTGGTACTGTAAGCCAAGCTGAAAGAGCTTTAGGTCCTGGTCCAGGCTCTGCTGGCCTAGGACTCTATGACAGCTGTAGAGGTAAAACCCTCTTGCTGCTTTGGATCACGAAGGCTTAGAAGTTTCTCTGTGTCTGGGCTTTCAGTGCCCATGCAGAGAATGCTCCAGCCTTCCACCAATTTTCAATGTCACAGGGATGTGGAGGCTTCAGATGTTAGCTGGCTTCCTCCTCCTGCCTCCAGGCTACACGTTTTACACTACAGGCTTCCTGGAACATCCTGACAAACGTGTACTCTCATCTCTGACTACACACTCCCATTCCTGGGAAGAATCCCAACTAACTAAGTTTACCATGTCTCTACCAGCTTCCTGTTTTTCAACAAACACCCTAAAGAAAAAAGACAATATTGACTCACAGTGCCTCCTGTGATGATCCTTATTTAAGCCAAGAAGAACGGACAAACATCTGTGGGGTGACTGATGACTGGTTATATTGTTTTGACTTGGTTCCTGCACTTCATTTCCTCCTTAGAGGAACCACAATTAACAGCAAATAGGTTTTGCGGCCATCTGCCCTTCCATAGTTGCATTTTTAGCCGAAGTCTTATATCTAGCATGATGAAAATGTCAAATATGGCAGAGTTCCGAAATATTAAGATTATTAATTATCCCCTATGTCACCATGTCAGCTTCCTTTACCAGTTATCCATTTACATTGCAGGCAATAGTATCCTTCTCGTCTCCCAGTCTAAAAATTCTGGGCTCATTATTGATTCTTTCTTCTTCATACCTTATACTCAATCTCTCAAATTTTATCAAAGGAAATAAAGAGGGTAAGTGGCCACAGCATTCCTCTCAGGAAGATAACTTTTGGGGAGTAAGGCTGGTCTTATAAATGTGGTGAAGACCAGGATGCTTCTTGACAAAACACTTAGCTCTGCCAGCAGTAGCACAAGCATTTGGGAGAATGAGGATCAGCGATGAAAGAGGAGAGAGAAGATGGCCAGCAATACGGCAGATGGCCCATCCCTGAGCAAAGAGCAGAAAGAAGCAATCGATGAACAGTTCCCAGAGCAGTAATTGCTGAAGGGCTTTTAAAGACTGAAATTTCTAAGGGTGCATTTTAAGTTGCTGCTGCGTTGTACTGTAGACCCTCTGGCTTATAGCAAACCTTTCTTTAAGTCTGCGTGCACAGCACTAACAGCAGCAGGGCTTTGGGAGATAGATCACTTGAGCTAAGCAGGGTCCTAGAGGGTAGAAAAGAAACACCACAAGTAGGAGAAACAGTGTGTAAGGAGAGCCAAATCTCAGCCAAAACAGATAATTAGGGTAGGCAGTGGCAGAAAAGGCAGCCTTCTATGAACCCATACAGACAGCAAGGTCACAGGGAATACCATCATATGTGAGACAGAAATTCAAGCTAATACTCATCTGAATCTCTGAGGATGGGGTGACCACAGCTTGGACTGTAGGTGTCTCCCTGTTGTGCCATCTCTACTTTAAACAACACCATATTTCTCCCAGCCCTCACTGCTCTTCGGTTTCTACCACCTGATCAGGGGCACATCTCATAGGAACAACAAACCATTAACCATTACCAAGTATCATGATGTGCCAGGCAGATAGGTCAGCACTTTCTATTAGCACCTCCTTTAACATCTAGTACAGCAAAAAACACAATCCATTCTGTCAGAGGTGAAAAAATGAAGACTCAGAGAAGTCATCAAACTTGATCAAGATCACAATGTTACTTAAAAACTGAACTCATCTTCCCGAGACCAAACTCCATGCTCCTTAACTATTCCCTGCACCGTATCTACAGGCTAAGATGCCCCTTTCTACAAGTGAATCATGAACTTCTAACTGCCAATCTGCCATTGAAGTTTCTCCAAAGAAACCTTGGGCAAAGTGCAGGACCAGTGAGGAATATTTCCAGTAGATTTAATATTCTCCCTAAAGCTAAGAAAATACAGTCAGTGAATGAAACCATGAGAAGGAGTTCCAGTTGTGGCACAGTGGAAATGAATCTGACTAGTATCTGTAAGGATGTGGGTTTGATCCCTGGCCTCACTCAGTGGGTCTGTGATCCAGCATTGCCGTGAGCTGTGATGTAGGTCACAGACATGGCTCGCGTCCTGTGTTGCTTGTGGCTGTAGCACAGGCCGGCAGCTACAGGTCCAATTCGACTCCTAGCCTGGGAAACTCCATATGCCATGGGTGCAGCCTTAAAAAGACAAAAAAAAAAGAAAGAAAACAAAATACGAATTTGTGTGGCTTTTTTTTACACTGGCTGTAAATGGAAAGATAAGGCCAAATGACTGTCATAAATCTTGCTAGGAAGATGCTACAAATCTCTGTGTAGAGATTCAACTAAAGGAGAGCTCCTCAAAAATGCTGGCTACACATTTTAAAATTTAGAAAACTTGGTTATTTTCTTTATATAAATTAGTTATGTCCCCAATTTACTTGCTTAATTTGTTTTTCTAATCCTGAGACCTTTGGACAGAAGTAATAGAAGGATTTGAATAATGAAGAAATTAGAGGAAAGGACAAAACACAAAAAATAATCCAGTGGGATCATCATTCACCGGATAGTTACTTTATATGTACTTCTCTAAAAACTAGGTCATTGAGGCACCCCAAAATCTGCTAAAATAATACTGTTTGCAATTAGCTTAGAGGAACATCAAAGGTTTAAACACCCTTATATTTACTCAAATCACTTTATCCATCAACTTCCAGCTTTCTAACCCACAGGCATTAATTCATCCAAGCATTAACTGTTGTTTACAAGTTATTTAGAGTTTACAATCTAGTTTTTGATCTGTCATCTATAAAAGGGCATGGCTTCTATACGTTACCAGAGCTGGGAAAATTTGCCAATTTTTTAAACTTTCTACATTTACGGCTTTTCACACAGCAAGATTTATTATTATTATCAAAGTTCATAACAAATCAATCAAGTAAGTACTGGAATTTTGCCAGTGCTTGAGCTAGAACTCAGTGTTTATACATGAACTGCATCAGATAGCTACGGACACACAGGATCAAGACATCAACATTACAGTGTATTCTCATCATATAAAAGTGGTTTTGTATCATTCTTCGCTTTTTTTCCACAAAGGAAGTATTCAAAATTTACAATAGAAGCTTATCTGTCTTTTAAGATAAATTTTAAACAAGTCATTTGAAGGAGAAGGAAAAGTTACTTTCGAATGTTAGGACAGCTTTTTGCTTAGTTATGTAACAAAATAAAACCAAGATTAGATATTAAGCAGAGTTCAAGGCATTCTTTGAACAAACATGTTTCAATATACATCATGCCACTGAGACACCTTCTCTTGATATAAATGTTCAAAAGATATGATCTAGGGAATTTCGGCTCAGTAGAAACGAATCTGACTAGTGTCCATGAGGACGTGGGTTCCATCCCTGGCCTCACTCAGTGGGTTAAGGATCTGGCACTGAGGTGAGCAGCTCGGATCCTGCATTGCTGTGGCTGTGGCGTAGGCCGGCAGCTATAGCTCCGATTCGACCCCTAGCCTGGGAACCTCCATATGTCACAGGTGCGACCTTAAAAAGACCAAAAAAAGAAAAAAAAAGGGATCTGGATTTGCTTCCTAAAGCACGGTTCTTCAAACAATAGCAATGGTAACAATCATAGCCAACAGTTTATACAACAGTTTATTATTAAAGGAATTTTCCTATATTCTATTTCACTTAATTGGTATAGAGCCAGGGAAGCAAGACTGATACCATCACCCCTATTTCAGCAATGATTAAACGGATGGTAAGAGGTTAATATCAGATGAGGCTTGAGAGGGAGAACATTTGTATAGATTCAAATTCTCACCACCCAATCCAGGATCTTCTCTTATGGCCACTTGCCTACTACAATGATATCTTATACAACAGTTTGCACTTCTCAAATCAAGTTCACGGGAAATGTTTAACAGATGGAAAGCTCTATTGGATATATAGTTACATCAAATAATGTCAAACTAACTCAAATTACTTAAATCGTCAGTGTTTTTTATTATTGTTAAAATCTCTTTTTACTATAAGGGATAATATGCTTTGAGTTTAAATTGGTGTTCAAATAGATAATAATTATTCCACAGCTTTACTTTCTTATTAGCAGTATTAAAGGCCACACATCTAACCTTCTATACTACACTTAGAACGTGAACACTGTCATGGATAATTTTATAAAATGTATAATGTTATAAAATTTTATAAAAGTAAATATATATATTATATACATTATAAATATATAAAAATATAAATATATATAAATAAATATATAAATATCTAAATATATATAAATATATATATATAATATATTATTAATTTTATAAAATTTATAATTACCATTCTAGATGTAGGATCTGTATCTAGGAAGGAAACTATACAAGTAGCTGAATAAGTTAATGCTAAACTTTTTTTTCAGTTCTATACCATTTACACTCACACACTAAATATTATAATTATTTCCATGGATCCATACCAACACTTGGTATTGTCAGTAATACTGTAAAATATTATACAGTAGTATGAATCAGTGAGAGAGTTACATATCACAAGGATGAATCTTTTAAACATTATAATATCAGGAGTTTTTCCTCTTCCTTTTTTTTTTTCTTTTTAGGGCTGCACCCGCTGCATATGGAGGTCAAATCGGAGCTACAGCTGCTGGCCATAGCCACAGCCACAGCCACAGTCATGATGATCCGAGCAGTGTCTGCGACTTACACCACAGCTCAGAGCAACGCTGGATATTTAACCCACTGAGCAAGGAGAGGGACCAAACCCACAACCTCATGGTTCCTAGTCAGATTTGTTTCCACTGCACCACGACAGGAACTCCTTTTTTTTTTTTAGGAGTTTTTTTAAAAGCAAATGACAAAGGGCTTTATAGAACCCAATAAAAGCTCAAAAGCAGACAAATGTAAACAAAGCTATATACATATATGCTGAAACTGCTTTTAGGAGTTTCCACTGTGACTCAGCTGGTTAAGAACCTAACGCAGTGTCTATAAGGATGTGAGTTCAATCTCTGGCCTCACTTAGTGGGTTAAGGATCCAGCGTTGCCATGAGCCATGGTGTAGGTCGGAGACATGCCTCAGATCTGAATTGCTATGTCTGTGGCATAGGCCTACAACTGCAGCTCCGATTCAACCCCTAGCCTGGGAACTTCCATATGCTGCAGGTATAGCCCTAAAGAGAAAAAAAACAAAAAACTACATTTAAAAAGAGAGGAACAATAAACACAAAATTCTGGAAGATGTATTTTTCTTGGTGAAAGCAGAAGAGGTTTGGAAGAAGTACTTAGATATTTATATTTTATCATATTCTTTTGTAAGTATAAAGTCATGCATAATTTGTAATTTTAATAACATAGAGTTGATTTACAATATCGCATTAGTTTCAGGTGTACAGCATAGTTATTCAGTATTTTTCCATATTACACTCCATTATGGATTTTTACAAGATAATGAGTATAATTCCCTGTGCTATACTGTATATCCTTGTTGCTTTACTATTAAAATTTGCATTTTTTAAAAAGTGACAATAGCATCATACAAGTCTTACTTCACATTATAGCGAAATCTTCAAAACTCTATTTCTGCCAAAACAGTGCAGAATTTTGACCTTCTAGACTCTCGACTGTTCCTTTGATATTTCAATCATACTCTTTTGAGGAGCCTCTCTTGTCATTATCCCATCTGATAATTGTCTAATCCAACCCCCTCATTTGTCTACAGGTTTAGTGTTAAGTCAGATCTTACTGAGCCATTTCCACTGACTTCATGGATCCTGTATTCTTTGCAGGATGTCCAATTTAAGTGTGCACTTTGCATCACATGTGATTTTAAGATGTTCCCAGAAGGCAGTAAAAGACTTATCAACTGGATGACAAAAAGAGATGCTAGTAGGATTAAGTAGAGAGGTTATCCATGAATAAGAAGTCATTTGACAAATCATTAGTAAATAATTTTTTGTTTTTGAGAGCAACCTCATACCTGCAGGAACTATAATAATAAGCACTCTACAAGTTGGGTTCCTAAGCATTAATTATATTTCCTAACCTATGTGGAGCCTCAAATTGCTCTTGAATGAACTGCCTGATGAAAACTGTAATAAACCGCTGGCCCCTCGACGTTGCTTTACATGCAACATTGCTTCATTTGGAGACAATTTATATGAAAAACTCTGTAAACATTCAAGCACATTTAATCAAATGTTAATATTTTAAAGAAATTCTTATTCATGAGCAAATTGCCAGAGAAGGCAATTACACAAATGAAGCAACGTTTATTTTGACTTAGAACCAAATGAACAAAGCACATCACAACTAATAACAGAGGAATAAAATCAGCCATCCATATCCGCAGGTTCTGCATCTGTGGATTCAACCAACTGTAGGCTAAAAATATTTTTTTTTAATTCTAAAAAATTCCAAAAAGCAAAACCTGATTTTTGCCCTGCACTGGCAAATACTTATGTGGCATTTACATCACATTAGGTATTATAAGCACCTAGAGATGATTTATAGTGTCTGGTAAGAGGTGTGTGGGTTACATGCAAATACTATATCATTTTATATACAGGACTTGAGTATCCAGGGATCCTAGAACCAATCCCCAGTGGATACTTAGGAACAACTACTGCTAAGCATATTCCAAAAATCATGAGAGGAGACTTTCCCTTGCTTCCTTATAGACCCCCAGAAAAAACTATTGAAACTGCAAGCTCAATGGAAAATGGGATCGACTTATTTTCAACTTTGCAGGAACATATCTACGTTAAATAAAGTTAAGGTCATCTAGATACTGTAAGCCATTCCCAAACTGAGAATATTTGGGGTTTGTCATGCATTTTCTTTTTAGCCCTGGAAATCAGGGTTTCATTTCAGAAAAGGAGCATGTCCTAAAAACTACAAGAGATTTTAAGTAAAATAAAGCTTCTAAAATAGCAATATTTTTATTATCTCTGAAAATACAATGATTCAAATTTTCTTCACAGGAAGAAAAAGGCCCTAGAGGCAAAGGGCTCATCAGTTAGAGCCATTTGCGTGCACCCTCTTAGAACGGTGTGATATTTGGATTGGTAGTTGCCCATCTGTGTGTACAAGCAGTAGGGCCATCACTTCCACTCTGCGGCAGAGTCCCTTCAAAAAAAGGAAATGCTGTTAGGCCAAAGGAAAGTGTTGTCAAAAATCCACAAATGCCTCCACATTCAACAGAATTAGTGATTGTTGCTAAATAATTCCCCAAAGACAAATTACTCCAGGTTCTCTATCTGCTTGCTTTTTTTAGATCCCATTGCTGTTCAGGATACTAAGCTGATGCTAATTATTCAAAGGCAGGAAGGAGGTCTATATATTCCTTTGTCCCATGCTGTGACCAAATCTGGAAGCAGTAATACCTGCCAAGGCAGCTCGGCCACATCAGTAAAATGAAATCCTCATGCAGCCTTTCGGCAGGATGACTGCTCCCAAGCATAGCCAACCTCCTCTATTTTAAAGAAAATGCATGCTTTCTCCTTAACTCTTTGACACAGACTAATAATCTGGCCTCTTTGTTAATCAAGGACTTATCTGTCCTTGAAAGTGTTTCCTGGAGTTCCCATCATGACTCAGCGGAAATGAATCTGACTAGCATCCATGAGGAAGTGGGTTCAATCCCTGGCCTCAATTAGTGGGTTAAGGATCTGGCATTGCTGTGACCGTGCTGTAGGTCCTAGACACAGCTTAGATCAGGTGTTGCTGTGGCTGTGGTGTAGTTCAGCAGCTACAGCTCCAATTTGACCCCTAGCCTGGGAACCACCATATGACATCGGTGTACCTCTAAAAAGACAAAAAAAAAAAAGAAAGTGTTTCATATACATCAACATGCTAATGATCCTGCACAGGAAAACTGTAAAGCATTACAGATGGGAGGGGCAGAGTGGGGCTGGGTTGTTAAATTTTATTATAATCTTACACACTTTCATTAGTAAACAAAGGAGATGTACTAAGCATCTAACCTAAAAAGTTAGAAAAAAAAAAAAAACTCAAAGAAAATATAAGGAAATGATAAAGCTATGACCAGATACTTTTAGATATAATTTTACCACATATTCAAAGAAAAGGTAATTCTATTCCTACATAACTTACCTTGAAAAATAGAAAAAGAGGAAATGCTTCCTGTACTCATTTTATGAGCTACTGTAACCCTGTCTCCAAAACCACAGCATGGATCCTATGAGCATGGATGTAAGAGTTTTATTCGTTATGCCATTTTACCTTTAGCAGTTATTTACTTTTTGTATTGTAATTTAAAAATCATTTTATTTTTAAAGAAAAATTAAATTACTGATTAAAAAAAGAAAAAAGCAATGGTACTGAAAACCAAAGAAACATTGCTTGCCATTTCAGTAAAGAAAGAATGTTGCCTGCCATCATGCCATTAGCCACTGTAGCTGCCCCCAAAAGTGCACCCTGAGGGAAATTCAAGATGGAGAAAAACAAACTATCCCTAGGCAGTTAAGATGCATATCTAAGGAATCATTTCAATGAGCCTAGGCTCTTGCATATATAGAAAAGCACTAGAGTCATTAACTTGAGATGTCTATTTTTTGTGATTAGCAGTAGTCTCTGTTGTTCAATGATACATTTTTTCTTTGTTTTGCAGCAAAAACTCCCTATATATTCTGGCCTCTTTGGAACAGTCCCTCAACACTGAGAGGCTGTCTCCCAGGCTATAGTTCTCAGTACCTGAGTAAAATATAACACTCAACTTTTTTTTTTTTTAAATCTTTTTGCTTTTTCTAGGGGCTGTACTCATGGATATGGAGGTTCCCAGGGTAGGGGTCTAACGGGAGCTGTAGCTGCCAGCCGACACCACAGCCACAGCAACGCAGGATCCGAGCCACGTCTGTGACCTACACCGCAGCTCATGGCAACGCCGGATCCTTAACCCACTGAGCGAGGACAGGGATCGAACCCGCAACCTCATGGCTCCTAGTTGGATTCGTTAACTGCTGAGCCACGACGGGAACTCCTATAACTCACAACTTTTAAGTTGTATGTTTTCCTTCAGTTGACAGAACATACACCAAGTTAGCTTGGAGGATGAAGGTGGACATGAAATTAATACGAGTGTATCAATTAGGTCTATTTCAGGTACAAATGACAGAAACCCAACTCAAATTGGTTTACCAAGAAACGAAAGAAAGAAAGAAAGAAAGAAAGAAAGAAAGAAAGAAAGAAAGAAAGGAAGGAAGGAAGGAAGAAAGGAAGGAAGGAAGAAAAGGAAGAAAGAAAGAAAGAAAGAGGGAAAAGGGAATTCCCTTCGTAGCTCAGTGGTTAATGAACCTGACTAGGAACCATGTGGATGTGGGTTCGGTCCCTGGCCTCACTTGGTGGGTTAAGGATCCTGCATCACCATGAGCTGTGGTGTAGGCGCAGACACAGCTCGGATCCTGCGTTGCTGGTTGCTGTGGCTGTGGCTGTGGCTGGCTGATTTGACCCCTAGCTTGGGAACATCCTTATGCCGTGGGCACAGCCCTAAAAAGCAAAAAAAAAAAAAAAAAAAAAGAATTTATGGGCTCACATAACTGATAAGACATTCAGACTAGCTGTCAGGATTCTGTAATTTCCTTTTTTTTTTGAGGTGGGGGTTAGGGCCACACCCCAGCATATGGAGGTTCCCAGGCTAGGGGTCAAGTCAGAGCTGTAGCTGCTGGCCTACACCACAGCTCAGAGTAACGCCAATCCTTAACTCACTGAGCGAAGCCAGGGATAGAACTTGCATCCTTATGGATACTAGTCAGATTCGTTTCCACCGTGGGAACTCCAGGATTCTGTATTTCTAACTAAAGCTCTGTCTTTCCATCTGGAATGATGGGAGTTCCCACCAACACCAGGCTGTCTTGCTTACTACATGTTAAGAAATTCCAGGGAAAAAGGTTAAAGTCTCCTTTCCAAGAATTTCAAGGAAAAGCCCAAGAACTTAGTCTCATTTGACCGATATTGATTTCTCAGCCATTAATTAGTCCCTGTGGGCAGAAGATTCCTACTTTGTCCATTATAGCAAGCAGAGGGGGAAGGCAGCCCCTCTTGTACTATACAGAATATAGAAGGAGAGTTTCCCAAAAGAAATTCCAGATACTATAAGGAGAAGAAAAAGGAAACTATTGATGGAGAAGCACAAACAACAGATACCACGCACAAAAAAATGATTGCTCCATCCATACCTTAAAAGAACAAGAATAGAGGCACCAAGCAGCTTAACTCACCTGCCCGATGCTGCCTCCGTAATCAGAATATAAATTACATTTGCTTACAACATTGATGAATCTCAAGAATTTTTCCCTCAAAGTTGGCTGCAAGTTGGAATGTTGGCAGTCTCTCCAAATACAATAGTATACAGATGAACTTTGATTGTAATCTCTACTTCCAGGAAGCTTTGATTTGTGAAAGCCACGCACAGATAGTACTTGGAAAATAATTATGCCTTGCATGACTTTTTCTGAGATGCTTTCTTTAGCTCATTTAACCCATCCTCAAACATTCTTGTTCACAAAGAGATGAGTACAAATGTACTGTACTCTGAGAAAATCAATCAGAGAACACCCAATTTTCAGGCCACATATATTGAGGAGCACTTTTTCACATGCTAAAATTGCACAAACTGACTCAGCTGAACTATGTGGTAAAAAGCACCTCTGGTACAATCCAAATACTTCATTTACAAAGTTCTGTTCTACAAATAAATTAGCAAAGCCTATCTATTATTTTAATTGAGGACTATCCACTTCTTACAATACAAACTTCTTAAGCCTAACACCCCATGGGTTTTAGTTTTTTTTTTTTTTTTTTTTCCTTTTGTCTTTATATGGCCACACCCAGGGCCTATGGAAGTTCCCAGGCTAGGGGTCAAATTGGAGCTACAGCTGCCAGCCTATGCCACAGCCACAGCAATGTGGGATCCGAGCCACGTCTGTGACCTACACCACTTCTCACGGCAATGCCAGATCCTTAACCCACTGAGCGAGGCCAGGGATCAAACTCACGTCCTCATGGATGCTGGTCGGGTTCGTTAACTACTGAGCCACAACAGGAACTCCTATGACAGTTTTCTTAACTCAGGGAATTAAACTACCGGTGAGAAAAATCAGTAACAGATTATTCATTTCCAAAAGCCATAAAAAAGGAATGCATTTAAAACAATGCAATTATTCTTGATTATCACTGCCTAAGAAATGCCTTAATTTCTCAATTTCCTCTCAACTTACTTCTGATAAACAAAAGGCAGAATAATGGAAATATGAGCAGATGTCATTTTCTTGGGGCATCTCCTGGAAAAACAGGTGGATTCCTAGGCATAAATCTCCATCTCCCAATTCTGGTGACATCTCCATTTGTCCCTTTCACAGATGTAACTGTAGGATTCCAGAATGTCCCAATGCCTGGCAAAACATGTCCTACTAAAACTCCCTAGAGAATCTGCTCAATGATGGCTCTAACTCTATCAAGCTTTTCTAATTAATACAGTACAACTTATTTTTAATTGTACTTTCCTAGGAGGGCCAACCACTTTCAGGGACATAAGACACAGACTGACATTTGAAATCAATAAATTTTTGCATCAAAAAACTAGAAATGTATTTTAGAAGACCTTCCTTTGAAACTTTAAACAACTTTGTACATTAATCAACTGGATCTCCCAGAGAATTTATTATGCATTTGGCTGCCTCACATGAGAGACCCAAATTTCAGAAGTTATGTGTAAAGTTTTCAAACCTTCCTTTAAAGAAATGAGCTTTTGAAGTTTTCTTTTGTTCAGATCCTTTACAATTCAGCAAACAGAAATGCACAACTATATTCCTAGTTAGTTTTCTCCAAGTTAAAATTACTAAGTCCCTCAATATACAAAACAGTGGCCAAAACATAAAACTAGTTGTAAACACTTGTTATTGTAACATCGTACTTACTTTTAAACTTTAACCCTGCACTCAGTAAAGCCACAAATGAGGAAATCATTTAAAGAATGTTTACACATGGTTGGTCTATTTGCTTTTACAAAAGCTCTCCCTTCATTAAAAATAAAAAAGTCATTTTGTTTTCAGTGAGCAAACTGACATGACCATATCAAGACTGCACAATAAGTGATTTCCTCCTGGTACATTTTGTTTTAAAAAAATAAACTTTACCCTGTTAATCTATGGAGTCACTTGGCTCCTGAGGGTAGGAGGGCAAGAGTGATGAGTAGAAAAGATAAGCAGCCTACAGGACCAGCTGTGTATCTCATATCTACTTATTTACTGGGATAAAAAAGCCAGGAGCCAACAAGGTACGTGACCTTAACTAGCTGGCTCAAGAGGACAGTGCTCTTCAAAAAGGTGAGAAAAAGACCTGGAGAGAAAGCCTCCCTATGGTAGCCCTAAAGGACAGGGACAGCAGGAGTAAATGATCCAGGTGCCTGGAACCAGGGTGCCTAACAACAACAACAGCAGCACCACAGGGCCGGCTGCACCACTGCAGAGCACAGTTACAAGCAAGGATAAAGAGAAGACAGAAGAGACTCGCAGACATGGAGAACAGACTTGTGGTTGCCAAGGTGGAGGAAAGAATGGGATGGACTGGGTGTTTGGGGTTAGCAGATGCAAACTATTACATTTAGAATGGATAAGCAAGGAGGTCCTGCTGTAGAGTGCAGGGAACTATATCCAATCACTGTGAGAAAACATGATAGAAGATAATATGAGAAAAAGAATATGTATATATACTGGGTCACTTTGCTGTACAGCAGAAATGGACAGAATGTTATAAATCAACTATACCTTAATACATTTTTTTTAAAAGAGAAAAGATGGAAGGATATACCTTAATGTATTACTAAACCCATCCCCAAAGTCTTAGAACATTTATAAAGTTCAATGACCCTATTTAAAGCAAAGCCATATCGTAATACTTATTTTCTTTAAAGTTCTACATACTAGGAGTTCCCGTCGTGGCGCAGTGGTTAATGAATCCGACTAGGAACCATGAGGTTGCGGGTTCGATCTCTGCCCTTGCTCAGTGGGTTAACGATCCGGCGTTGCCGTGAGCTGTGGTGTAGGTTACAGACGCGGCTCGGATCCTGTGTTGCTGTGGCTGCGGCGCAGGCGAGTGGCCACAGCTCCGATTAGACCCCTAGCCTGGGAACCTCCACATGCCGCGGGTGCGGCCATAAACCCGCGGCCATAAAATGACAAAAAAGGCAAAAACAAACAAAAAAAAAAGTTCTACATACTAGATGTTTACTCGTGTCAACTAAAGTACATGATAATGCTGTGGAGACATATATATCCCTGATTCAAAATTAATTTTATGGAGGTAGTGGTTGGCTTTTCCTTTAAATAAAAAAATACAGCAAAAGACTGCCAAGCTCCTCCCTAGTTGTTTATGCTTGAAAAAAATAAACAGCTCAGCTATTAGTAACTCAAGATAATCCCAGGCATGACATTCTTGTACACAACTAGCAAATTAAAAAAAAGGGGGAGGAGGGCAAGAACTCCCAGTAAATGAAAAAAAAGTGTACGGGGCAGTGTATCTAGTTAATGACCATTTGGAAAAATATTTTACTTCACCAAAAATACAGACTAAAGGTTAAAATAGAATGTCATTTTTTGCCCTATAAAAACTGCAATAATTTGAAAAACCAATAACCAATAATATTGGTTAGAATGAAGTATATGCTTACAGTATTCTGGAGGCAGTGAAAACTGGAGCAATCTTTTTTGAAATACCTTGGAATTCTGTTCACCCCTTTAACATGAAACTGTTAGTTGGAAATACCCTAAATACATAAGTATCAAAAAAAATATTTCTCACTCCACACAATGTGTTCATAATTCCAAATATTTTTTTAAAAAGGTAAAAAAGCATTAGGAAATAGTAATAGTAGGAGCTAAAATCAAAACATTTTGAAAATCCACATTTTAATTATGTATGTTTTATAAAGTAATAAACACTGACAAATTTGCTAAAACTATAATTTCAATTTTTCCTCCTTTAAACAGACAAAAACATTATTGAGTGTGTCACAGAATCTTAATATAGTCATATATAGTCACATACCTATTAACATATTCCTGTTCATTCATATTTTCCCATATATAAGCAATACTCATATTATTTATGATTTCTTCAAGATTAGTTAGCTCTTCTAAACCCATAGCTTTTCCATTAAGAGATGATTTATGACAGTGTCAAAATAAACCTATAAAGAGTTTATAACCAATTTTATACTATTTTTTATTTCAGAAAGCCAGAATTACACAACATTGTGCCTCAGAATTTGACATGATCCACAAAATTTAACAACAAAAAAAAAACCTCTTATGGTGCTTTGGTAAAAATCACAGGCTTTGAAGTCATACTTGCCTGGGTGAAAATCCCGTCTTTACCACTTGACCCTGGTCAAGTTATTTAACTTCTCTACATTTCCTCATCCAAAAATTAAAAATGTATTCACTCAATAACTACCTACTGAGTATCCAACAAGCAGTAGGCACTGTCATAGCTGCTCTCCTATGATTTAGCCCAGAAGAAGAAAACAGTTACTGACCTCGTAGAGCATATACACTGGTGGGAATATTAAACTCAGAAGGCTGTGGGAAGGAGCTAGAAAAATAATACAAAGTACTTTGTGTGATGTCAGAAACAAGCAGACACTTAAAAGACAGGAGCATAAGGTCATAGGACTGATAATAGTTATTACTATCTCACAGGACTGATGATAGCTATAATTATCTCACAGAACTGTTGTGAAAATTAAATGAGCTAATTCATATAAAGCACTTAGCCTTAGGTTTAAAAAAAAAAACTCTATTTCAGCTATTGTTATAAAATAATTAACATCATGATTATTTCTGGTGTAATTTCTATTCACTGAGGGTGGTGGGTAGGGAGAATGGAGTGACAGTTGCCAGGAAGGGCTTTTAACTCCTTTAAGAAATGGTAAACCCCATGCTGTGTCAGGGCACCTCTCAAAAACATGAGGAAAAGACATCAAGGGCCATTTCACTCCTTCATCCCAATAATGCACGCCAGTCTCTAACGGACTCCTGCCAGACTTGTTAAAACAAGTATTTAACATCAATCATTCTTTGTTTAAAAAATGGTTTTAGGAGTTCTCTTGTGGTGCAGTGGGTTAAGGATCCTGTGTTGTCACTGTAGTGGCTTGGGTCGCTACTGTGCACAGATTCAATCCCTGGCCCAGGAACTTCCACATGCCACCAAAAAAAGCACATGTATACAAGGTGGAGCTGTGCCCACATTTTTAGACTCAGGAGAGAAGGGCTGAGCAGGTAGATGGTGATAAGATAATAATGGTTTTTCATCTCTCTCTCTCCCTAGAATGTAGGCTGAGGAAGACAACAAAAATTGGACACCCTCCAAAGCACATGTTCTGTTTAAAAGACTTACCAGAAGCAACAGGGGCTTTCTTCATTGTTCCAAACTGACCTCTATAAGCTTTCTTTAAAACTGTGGCCAGTCAGATGTAAGAAATGTAAGTTAACATTAACAGAATGTTAATTTTTAAATTGACTTTAACCTTTAGAACTTCAACGATACAAAACTGAGGAGGCGCTACATAACTTGAACCAAATGTGATTAAAGGGAATGAAAACAAAAACAAGTAAGTGTATGATGAAGCATCACACAAACATCAGAACTGGCCAAAAGAAATGGAGACACTGAGTTCTCTGTGCTGAGGCTGGGCCTCAAAGTCAGGAATTCAGCAGCTACACCCAAAAAAGCATCATGTGTACAGGGTGGAGCTGTGTCCACACTTTTAGACTCAGGTGAGAAGGGCCGAGCAGGGCGATGGTGATAAGATAATAATGGTTTTTCATCTGGCTCCCTCACTAGAAAGTAGGTTGAGGAGGACAACAAAGATTTTATTTTCTCACTATACAAACGAGTGAATATTAGTGTCTAAAGTGGAAGCAAGTCCAAGTTGAAAGTATTTGGAAGATCTTAACTGTTCCCAACACTAGAAGAAACACTAATTATGTAAGGTACTAGCTAATGCAATAATGCCAAAGGTATTGCCCTACAAATACATCAAATCAGTATAGCGTACCTCTTAAACTTACACAATATAGCATGTTAAATACAGCTCAATTTTTTTTAAGGTGGAGTGTATTTTACTTGTTAACATAGCTCTCCCCAATTCAAGAGTTTTTTTTTCTTTTATAGTGATTTCTATTTTTTCCATTATAGCTGATTTACAGTGTTCTGTCAATTTTCTGCTGCACAGCAAGGTGACGCAGTCACACATACATGTATACATTCTTTTTTCTCACATTATCTTGCTCCATCACAAGTGACCAGACATGGTTCCCAGTGTTATGGAGTCTGGCACGCTGAAGAGAAGCCAGAGTGATTTCACAGTAATGTGGGTCCTCTCAAAAAGAGGGAAAACATGGTTACAAAAACAGAGAATGGCCCACTCTGGAGAGCTGACAGACCCCAGGCTGCCACCAAATGGGCTCTATATAGATTAGGTATGAAATTAGCAAAGGAATTCACTGGGGAATGTTATTTCTTGGGTTTGAATAAAGCAAGAAGCTACTCTTAACTCATCAAACCTGAACACATAGTATAACTACCACTAAAATTAACATTTTGAAAAACAAACTATGTATAAGGTTCATAGGTAAGAGCTTTACATAGCTAATATTTAATCCGATATTTCATTCATTTATTGAGTAGCTCCTATGTGACAGGAATAAAATTAATGTTATTAGTCTCCATTTTACACATCAAAAAATCAGAGTCTGCAGAAGTTAACTCTCCCCGGATCCTGAGACTAAAAAGCTGTCAAGTCAGGATTCCACACCCTCCAAAGCACATCTTCTGTTAAAAGACTCACCAGAAGCAACAGAGGCTTTCTTCACTGTTCCAAACTGATTTCTAAAATTTTTCTTTAAAACTGTGACCAGTCAGATGTAAGAAACAAATAGGAAAGTTCATACATGACAGTAGTATTTTCTTTTTATATTACTCAAACCAATTTTCTTATATATTACCTAGATTGATTTTAATTAGATTATTCAGACTGATTACGAAATCCAATTTGTCATATTAGAACCTTCCAAAAGCTTTTGGAAACAGTATCAAACAAATCCTCAAGGGTAAAATAGCTGCTATCACTGCAGACCTTCAAAAAAAAAGTGCTAAATGTGTTCAAAGCAAAAAAAGTTGTTCCAGTAATACATCAAAAAAACAGCAGAATCACTGGGAGAACTCAACCATGGGTCAACTTGGAAAGGAACAATACTCTACTGAATGCGTCAGTGTGTTTATTTACACATCAGTCACAGCAATGCACACCACACTTTATTCCATGCTTTAGAATCTTTAGGGAAAAAATAATAACCCTTTCCTGAAATTAACTTTTTGTCCTATCCCTTTCCTTCCTTACATTTGGCATTATGACAGAGTAATTGCCATATCTGGCTTTGTGCTTTGGTTCCAATTTAAAGCTAGAAATCATTATGCACCACAGTGAGATATAATGGAAACAGCACTGAATCCTGAATAAGGATACGAGATCTCATCCCAGCTCTCCCATTAGCCAGCTCCAAAACCTTGGACAAAATCATAACTTCTCTGGATTCTATTTTCTCATGTATACAATCAGAATACTTACAGTAAATCTTAAACACTGATAATGTTGTCTGACTTTTTTTTTTTTATGTCCTGAAAATTGAAACTAACTCAGTATCTCTAACATCTCCTGGCATCCAGAGAAGGACCACCCTATATCTCTGCATGTGCATATTAGCTTTCTATCCTTGCATAATAAATGAACACAAATGCAGAGGCTTACAACTGGACCTCTGTATTAGCTCACAATTCTTTCTTTCTTTTTTTTACATTTTTATTTATTTTTTTTTCCTTTTTGTCGTTTTAGGGCCACACCCACAGCATGTGGAATTCCCAGGCTAGCTGTCTAATCGGAGCTGTAGCCGCCAGTCTATACCGCAGCCACAGCAATGCAGGATCCGAGCCGCATTTGCAACCTACACCACAGCTCATGGCAATGCTGAATCCTTAACCCACTGAGCAAGGCCAGGGATCGAACCCACAACCTCATGGTTCCTAGTCAGATTCATTAACCGCTACACCACGACGGGAACTCCTTAGCTCACAATTCTGTGGGGCAGCAATTTAGCATGATTCAGCTAGGTTCTCTGCTTGCAGAGCCTCAAGGTGATGGTTGCATTGGCCTCTAAACTGAAGGTTCAAGGCCAGAATTCACTTCTGTGCTCATTCAGGTTGTTAGACAAATTCTGCTTCCTGGCTATTCTAAGACTGACCAGTTCCTTGCTGGCTGTCAGCAGGGAGCTGTTCTCAACCTCCAGAGGCTGACCACCTCTCTTCCCACGTGGCCATTCTACCTTTGAGCCAGCAATGGCCAGGTGAGGAGAGTCCCTCTCAGGCTTTGAATCTCTCTGACTTCCCCCTCTGCCACCACCAGGGCAAACTCTCTGCTTTTAAAGGATTCACCTTGTGGGGTCAGGCCCATCTGGATAATCTCCGTATCTTAAGGCCAACTGATTTGGGATTTGAATTATATCTGCAAAATCCCTTCACTATAGTGCCTGGATTATGTTGGATTGGTTAGCCCAGGGGTGGGAACTTAGGGGAGCCATCTATAAAATTCCACCTACAACCTGGGTGTGCGTTTGTTTATGTATGTGTGTCCCTTCACAAAGCTGGAAGCCACAGTCATTTCTGTATCTCCATCATACACATAAGTGCTAACATAAATATCTGCTCAGTTCAACAAAACACTACCCAGTAGATAAAAACACACGTGGTGCCAAATGCTGCTGTTAATTGACCCCTGGCACCCCAGATGAAATAGAAATGTGATGGGCCTACCTCAAGGCAGGTACTTTATTAGGCAGATGGATAAAAGGTTGAGAATGTTAGTTGTTTCAATACAAATATGCCAGATATGAATCATAAGCCAAATAACTAAGCAAGTGAGGAAAAAGAATTCTTTAAATGCACATTACAGCTCTTAGTTATTTCAAAAACTCCAGGGTCTCATCTTTTTCTAACAGCTACAAAAGCTCTTTGTATCACTAGAAGAAACTTTTAATATAAAAGACCTCTTAAATAAAAATGTTTACATGTATTCCATAATGCTTTCAATAACGCAGTAAGATAGGCAAAGGACGCTCTCTCCAGCCAAGGCCAGAAGTATTGCAATCTGAGATCAGCACCTTGAATGGTGCCGACAAGCAAAGACACTGCCCATGTAAAGAACAGAACAAAAGAAACAAATCATTCGGCCACAGTAACTAATTCAGAAGGCTGGAGCATTTTGCAGTATTTCTTGAATTTAAAAAGTGGGGAGGTTTAAAAAAAAATGTGCACTATATTCCTAGATGCACTGAATAAACCCCTAAATTAGTATCAATTCAAATCGCTTATTTGTGAGCAGCTATTTGCCTGCCTTGCACCTTCATAAAAATGAAATGGTATTTCTTCCAAAGCATAAACAATCCTGTTATTTTGCGGGCCGATGTGACATCTGCATAAAGATAATTAATTCCCATCTTCTGCTATCATCTATTTGTCCATTACCAAAGGCTAAGTGCTGTTTTCTCTGGGCTCTTCTGTGCTAATGCACAATGTTTACTGGTAATAAGCATTTTGAGCTATTGAAGTGCAGCTTTAAAAGGATACAACATTAGCTAAACATACATCACAACACTGTGGTATTTACAAGAGGCTCCCATGGATAATGAAACTTCACTTATGACACTTGATTTCTGTTCAGTCAACATATCAAATACTATGAAAAGGATCACTACCTGCAAAGGACCTCAGCTGATCTAATTTAACTTTATCTTGTAACCCAGGGGAGTTTTAGCCTTCTTTGTGACAGCCCGCTTTTGAGATACTACAAAAGGTTTTCGGCAACAACTGTTATCTGTCCATCTCTAGAACGCCAGATAAGATTTAATCATCATGTGCCGCACGGCACGCACTGCTTTAATTTGGGGTTGCCTGAGCTCTGCTTGAGGAATGAGAAAATTAAAGGGCACACGCATGAACAGAAGGGAAAATAAATTCCTATTGTGTCTTTCAAGATGCTCACTGATACCTTTTGTTTTTTTTTTTTTCCTTCCAGAAGTAAAACCAGATTCATATTTTGAGTATTTCTCTCATCCCAACCAGAGGTGGTAATAACATTTGGAGACAGTCTTTGAGAACAAAAGCAAAGCCAATATGCAGGAGAACTCACCCACCCCCCTCAAAAAAAAATGTAAAGGTCCCTTCAGGAAGTTAAATTAGTAGTTATTTTAGCCTGAAAAGGTTGGATTTTTTTGTTCTTTTGTTTTTTTCCTGAGAGATACCTAGTACAGGGCACTTTCAAGTGGAGCTTCATTTGGGAAAACCACTATTCAAGCTGCTGCTTAACATTTAGGTGGGCTACCGTTAGTGTTTGCCCTAAGCCCCATCGGTCCCCTGCTCCCAGCCACCCTCCAGAGAGCAGCGTCACCATGTGGCACTATTTATTCTACGCAAGAAGATGCAAGCAGAGGTTTGAAGGCAGTAGTTCCATAACAGTTTATGTTATCTCTATAAATAAAAACGATCTTAAATCCTTGGCAGATGTGTCCCTTCCTACATTTTGCTTCCTCCACTTCTCTCTACCCAGAATATGCACCTGACCCTAGAGGTCTAACAACCATCATGCAAGTAGAAAGTGACGTGCATGAGAACCCAAAAACCATGCCAAGGAGGGTGGAGGAGAGAAGAGGTCCTGGTGTGTGGTGTGGAGCAGCCCCAGACTGCTGGCCTCCCAACGTCTTGTTACTTGAGAGAAATAAGCCCTTATTTGTTTAAAGTCTCCAGAGGCAGGTTTCCTGTTACTGGCAAACAAAAGCATTTCAAAGTGACATGGTACTTGACTCTTATTCCCTTTGATGAGAGTACTAAAAGTTCAAATTTCAAAAGGTTGTCATAATATTTGCTAATATTTATCTCAAATACACAAATGCTAACTACTTTTTATGGATATTCCATAAAGGTTACAGAAGGCTAATACATGTAATTTAATAGTTACTGATGGTCAGTTACTGATGGTCAGTTTTATATTATGGAACAAATAGTTACCAAGCACTTAATATATGCTTGCTTAATTACAGAAAAGGGCAAAAAGGCAACAGTACTTTTCTTCAACTGCAAATTCTCCAGCTGAAGCAGCTAAGAAAAACAGTAAAATAATGGGAAACAATGAGAAAATATACAAAATATAAATTTTTTAATTTTTTTTAATTTTTAAAAATTTTTAAGTATAGCTGATTTACAATGTGCCAATTTCTGCTGTACAGCAAAGTGCAAAATATCTAATTAAAATACGTAAATCACAGTACATTGTACTAAGGGATCCAACCCGTGCCACAGCAGTGAAAACACTGGATCCTTAGCCCACTAAGCTACCAAGGAACTCCCAAGAGTTATGTTTTCTATAGTGTTAAGGTGCCTAAAAGAAAGGGCAGATTACTGGGAAATAAGACTACCAAAAAGATACCAGCAAAACAAGTAATTCTTGCAATGAATTCTGAAAGTCAGAATGGGATACAGAATGTTTAAGAGGTAAACACCACCATTCTGGCTAAAAGGGAAGGCTTGTGCTCGGAAATAATAAAAACAAATAATAAAACTGGCCGTTCACTGAGCGCCTGATGGTCCTTATCCAGCATGGTGCAAAAGGCTATATATCTGTTCTCACATTTAATACACCAATAACTGTATAAAGCAATGGGTAAATCCATTGTTTACCAATGGGTAAACCAAGGCTCAGTAAACAACGGACCATCCGAACACCACCCAGGAACTGTCATAAGCTGCAAGACAAATTTCATAATGAAGACGGTGAAAAGGTATAGACAAAACCAAAATGGTTACAGAAAGGTAACTGTCTATAAAACGAAGCAATCACAATACACTAAAGTGGGTAAATGCCAGAGGCAAGGTGACCACATGATCTGGGTATGGATGATGAAGTGGCATTAATAAAAAAGGACTGGATCTAGGAAATGGAGAATGTGTAGGATAAAGGCGAAAGTCATCTTCTTCTTTAGAAGACGGCTATTACTAAACCTATTTCTTCTCATTTGGATTACCCACTTACTTCTTGTTCCAATCTACCACACAGTGATGGCATGTAATATAAATATTATAGATATCACAATATTTTTAAAAGATATCCCTGTGTCATTTAGGCTTAAGACATAAAGGAAGGTGACATGACACAGGGGAAGTCTCCAGAAGGAAATAAGTGAAAACCTGCTTGTTTATCTTGAAGGCTTTTGGTCATAAGGATGCAGAGCACAAAAGTCAACTACAGAGGTCCTGCACCCAGTGGGAAAGGGATGTGCTTTAAGAGTGATGACATTTGGGGGAATGATAGTCATCTTTGGCCATACTAGGTTCATGATGACCTCTACGTGGTATGCAGTGGACCCAGAAATTTATGGGACTTGGGAAGGGAATGCAAATGCTAAGAAATATATATAAACTGGAAAAACAGTTCTGGGATCCAGACAAAGGGATTTGTCTCAATTCTCTCAATAAAAGGACAGAACTACTTATATCTTAGCAATCACTTGTTCTAATCACGTGAATAGATGAGAATTCCAAGGGCTCCCTACCAATCTAAGGACTCCATCTCCCCTTCGACCCAATGTCCCACTTTCTCTCCCATATTCCTACCTGACTTCTTGAAAGGGAGAAGATAGATAGAAAGCAAACTCTTGAGCCTCCCATTTACCTAAAAGTGTGATTTAATTGTGTAGGAACAAGTCTTTTCTACCTGATTATGTAGTGGTTCCCTTCCACTACTACCCAGGAAGCAAGAAAAGCCAGATCAGTTAACAGAGTAATAAAAAAGCTTTCATTTTCTCTGCGCATTTGGGCCAAGATTGAGTTGGCCATGCATTGAAATTAAAAAAAAAAAAAAAAATCAGGAGTTCCCATGGTGACGCAGCAGAAACGAATCTGACTAGGAACCATGAGGTTGCAGGTTCGATCCCTGACCTCCTCGCTCAGTGGGTTAAGGATCCAACATTGCCGTGATCTATGGTGTAGGTCACAGATGTGGCTCAGATCCTGCGTTGCTGTGGCTGTAGCACAGGGGGGCAGTTGCAGCTTTGAGTTCACCCCTAGCCTAGGAACCTCCATATGCCTCGAGTGTGGCCCTAAAAAGACAAGAAAAAAAAAGAAAGAAAGAAAGAAAGAAAAACAAACAACAACAAAATACAAGAACTGAGGGGAAAGTGTCAATCAGAAGGAAACACAGAACACTCCAGAGGAGCTATGGTCAGTGGACCCCAGCAAGACTCTGATGGATTCAGAGACACACCCATAAGAAAATGAGTCTGCTCTTAGTATCCGCTAGGTCTTAAATGTGCAAAGCCAGTGTGAATCCAAAACACACAAAAATGAACTTGCCTGTGGACTCTTCACCCTATTCTTACATTTCAGAAGAGTCTTTGACAAAAGACAGAAGAAACAGGAAGAAAGAAGTATGCTCCAAGGAGTTGCTCTCTGTTTTGTTACTTGCCGTATCCCTGGCCTAGAACTAGTCAGTATTCACTGAATGAATGCCCCTCACACTATTTCCCTGTTCCAGCATGCAAACTCCCTTCTATAGCAAAGTCCACCAGAGGCAGAGGATTTATTTCCAAAGTGAGACTATTATTACAATGTAAAGGTGTTATAAGGCTCTCTAGTACCAGAAAAGTCAGAGGACTTGCTAGAGTTTTGATTAATAACAGAGGATAGATTTCCCCCCTGAATGATTTTAAATGGAGAGCAGGAAGCACAGTTTAAATTTGCGTTATGATTCCATCCCATGACTTGGACATGTTCAGTGTACTAATTACCCAGGATATGGTTTACAAGGAAACTGGCCATATATGTTCCATTCCATCTTTGTATCAATCAATCACGCTTTCAGAGTTTAAGGAATTAGGGTTCAATGCAAGGTAAGCAACAATACTGATTCTACGATATATTGTAAAGCCAACACTGGTACTCTTTCCAATACACATCTCTGTTTTCCTTTCAGTTTTTCTGAGTCAATTTTCCTGGATTCCTATCAAACATCTCCCATCCACATAAAGATAGATAACCCTGGACTTATGCCTTAATTACACCCCAGCTATTCCAAACAGTTGGGCCTTTCATCCATTATTCAGTTCACTTAGCCTACCTGGCTTCCTAAGCAATAATTAAAAGTTTGTCTCATTAGATTTAACAAAGCATTAATTTGAACAAAACTAAATAGAAATTACAAAATAACAGTGACATAAATAAGATGGAATTTAATTTTATCTACATAAACATATAGTCCAGTGGTACGAACTGCAAGTCCCTGATAACATGGGCTCCAGAAAGAACCCATCACGTTGCTCTGCTCTATTCTACTTATAACATCTGCTTTTTGGCCCACCTTGGCCCTACCATCACACCTACATTCCAGCCAGCAGGAAAGAGGAAAAGAAATGATGCCTATTGTAGTTATACGTATCTCTTCTATTTACATCTGATTGGCCAGAACTAAATCATATGGCCACACCTACCTACAAAGAGGGTGGGGAATCTGAGCACTCACAGAGCAGAGATCTGTCTTTTTCAAGAGTTCAACACACACCTGACACTGTTTAAGTCACTGGCCACTTTGATTCTTACAATTGCTGCCATATTCATTCATACAACAAGCATTTATCAATTATTTCTAATTAAAGAGCAGGATCATTTTACAAATTTTTTTTCATTACTGATCAAAACAGCCACCACCGGAGTTCCCTTGTTGCATAGCAAGTTAAGGATTCAGCACTGTCATTGCAGTGTCTCTGGTGGTTGCTGTGGGTTCTATCCCTGGCCCAGGAACTTCCGCGTGCTGCAGGCATGGCCATAAAAAAGAAAAAAAAAAGAAAAAAACTACCACTGACCTTAAAATAACTAACAATAATAGTTGGTTCTGCTCTGCTACAATAGACTCAGAATGTTTAAATATCTGAAGGTAAATGATCTGGAATTCTCACTCCATATGAATGAGAGTATATTCAGCTCAAGTTCTCCTTCTAGGTCAATAGACAATTTATTCTAAGTGAGTCAGAGGAAAATGTTCCCATGTCTTAAATAAAACCCAAACAGCATTAAAATTTGAAAAACACTATGAAACTAAAATGAACACAACAGTCCAACCCATGCATTAAATCTATATAAGAGGAAAAAATAAGTAACTATTAATAATTCTTAGTGCATTCACTTGGAATGCAAATGTCTCTGTCACTCAGAATGTGATCACAAAATTTAAAAGGCAACAGATCACTTTACTTAATCAAAATCACAAGAAAGATCTTCATATACTAACTGAAATGTAGAAGCCTGATAAAGCAGCTAAAACCATAGAATAAAAATCAGCTCCTCCATGACATCACCTCCAACAACTTACCACTGGGAAAGATGCACTATTATGAACAAAGAAAACACTCCTATTTATCCACTAAAGATAATATAGGCTTGTCCCTAGCATATTAATTTAAGGGAACACAGTTCTGCCACTTGTCCTTTGTAAATTTGCAAATGGATAGAAATGAAAAAACTTAATTTTACTAGATCTAATGACTTTTACTATTTTATTTAACTTGAAACTATTAGAAATTTCTAAGAGAGGTAAAAAGAAAAACACCCGAGCAATTCAACGTCTCCTGTAAATTACTATTGGGAGAGGTGAGAACTGAAAGCTTTTCCACACCAATGGACTTTCTTCCCTTCTCCCAATATATATTTATTATTCCACATCATTGCCTAAAATGCTTTCTTTTGAAAGTGATCCTCTGAAGGTCATCAGGGAACTGTCTCCCTTTGGGCACTGGTATTTAGAACAAAATATTCCCTATTTAAAATGATACAAAAAGCTCAATAGGGTAGCTGTGGCTTACTCTCAGGAAGCTTGAGCATCACAGATCGAAATCAACCTCAGATTTCTTTACAAACAATAAAATCTGTAGTTGGGAAAAATCTCTTTTTTAATCTTTAACTTCTGAATATTTATCCACTTTTATTTCCTGAATTATTTATAGTATGTATATAAACAAAACCTAGAAGCAAGCCTATTATGTTGCTTACAGTGGCATCTATTTCCTGCTCCCTTCCTGGAGTAGGCAGAGTTGTCTGCCATTTTAAATAAATATATTAATCATGTGGCTATTTTTAAAAGTTTCCCACAGAGTGGCTGCTTTGAAGCAGTAAACAGAACTGTCTAGTTTCCCAGTGTGGACGCTTTGAGTGTAAATTCAAATTCATTTCCAAACAGATTTGCACATAACAATTTTAATTATTAACACAACTCTCCCTGTAGTGTCATTTCAGACCTGACATTAAAAAAAAAAAAAAAGTTACGTCTATTCAGTTGAAAGTAATTCAAAGTTTATAACCATTCAGCACAATTTCTAGGTGGATCAATCAATATTACCTCCCATTGGACATTTTATTTTGAATGGTCGTAAATTCTGACTAATCTTCATTGCTTACATTTCATATGATTTAAAAATGTCTCAAATTATGGGTATATTAGTGTAAAAAAGCGGAGTATTTGTTCATCTGTAAGGTAAAAGGGAGATGACTAAGTCTCCCTACTGTATCTTAAAAACTGTATAAGGGGGACATACATTCACTGAAGCTAAAGACTTATTTCAGATTGGATTAGCTAGGAGCAACCAATATGTTCCTTTTCCAACTATCTATTCTTAGGTAAAATCTATTGTTTGGAATACATTCAAAATAGCAAGTGGCAATCTTAGTTTGTACTTCTCAGAAACGTTAAAATGCTAGCAATAATATTGCAATCATGGGACTAAATATCCATCATGGGAATAATGCCCAGACCATAGAAAATGTTAGCCTTTTCAGCCAAGGCTGTGGAAGGAAAACAAAATGGAGTAAAGATTTGAAATAAAAGTCATTCTGACATTATGTTGCAGTTGCCCTCACCATTTACATTACTAGAAAGAACGCATAATAGAATGCAATAGCTAAAATGAATAACAACTACAAAGCTGCTGAAATCAAAGAGAAACTAAACAAAGAAGTCAAAACTGGTAGCCTTTGTACTTTATGAATACTCTAAAGGTATTTATTGATACCGGAAGATGTTTAGAGTGACTCCAACACAAAAAGAAATTCTGTTCTTTATACGTAAGACATTTTTGTAAAAAGCTAAGTTAATCACCTTGACAATTATTTTAATAAACAAAATGGAAGAACTAGTGAGGAGAATGCCAGGATGCTAACTTAAAATAATATTTAAACATAGTCAAAACAATATTCAAAATGAAGTTTAACTTTGACTAAATTTTTAGTACTATTTATTTGCTGTTTATGCTCTACTGCTCACTTCCAAGGTACCTCAATGGAAAAGAAAAGGTTTATACTGGGTGAGCAGGGCCTGGGCTAGAGTTAGGTATGAAAGACTTTCATCTCAGGTGCAAAATTTAAAATTCAGTAAGCAAGATTTAAAAAAAAAATACAACATTTTTAAAAAATCAATTTAATGCAAAAATAGGCTTAAATAAACACAGGATCAATATTGTAGCCAATCAGATCCAAAGGGGCCTTTCCAGGACAGATCTTCATCCCAACCCCTCCACGTCCTCTGCCTGCATCTTATTTGCAGAAAAGCTGCAGTCTCCCAGACCACCTCTGAGTCACAAATGCCTGGCTCAATAATTAATGATTGAAAGGATGTGAATAGGGAGTGACAAAAGTAACGGTTGAGCTGGGAGAACTGGTAACAATTTAAATAGTAAATCAGCCATATGGCAATCACAGAATCTTAAGTTCCTCCCTGAAGTACATACATAACAGTATCTGATACACATTCCTGAGTTGCTTTACAGATACTGAAATCTTTACCAAATGGAAGAAGTTAACTACATGATGACCATGAGCACATAGCCCTTAGATGTGTTGGAGCCTAAGAATTGATAATGTTAACTCCTGTGAAACCATTCTGTCACAGCCCCCACTTCAACCAGTCAGAGAACTGTGCACAAGCAGATTACACACCCATGACAACCCTCCCTCACCTTGCATTTAAAAATGCTTTCCTACCTGAAACCCATCAGGGAGTTCAGATCTTTTGAGAATTAGCTGCCTGAACTCCGTTTACTCTCTTACAATAAATGCTGCATTTCCCTTCACCACCACCTGGTGTCAACAGGTTAGTTTTACTGCATATGGGCGAGTGGACCCAAGTAACATAACAGTATTACTGATGTTTTCTTCTGCCTCAGACCAAAATTTGACTTCGCACAAGTGGTTACTGATTCTGCCTTCATTTTGTTATTTAGTTCACTATGGATTTTAGACATTACTTTGATTTTTCAAATATTACATTGGTATATAATTTATCTTATTACTGAGTGTTTGGCACTACTCCTTCTTCCTAAAATTTTGTGCTGGAGGCAAGTATCTCCCTCACTTCTTCCTAGTCTCAGCCTGCTGTTTAGTATTCAAGAAGTACCTATTAAATGAAGGACAGAGTGTGTGAATTAATCTATGCCAATATTTCCTTGCCACCTGAAAAAAATCTCAGACTCTTCCCAATACACTCTCTTGATAGCTCCATTTATGAGCACCTCTCTTTGCCAGGTACTTTATTTATAGTACCTCTAATTCTCACAAGAACACTTCAAGGTAAATATAACTCTTCCCATTTTATGATTGAGGCAAATGAGTCTCTGACAGTTACTTGCTCCTAACACAGGCCCTCAGTAAATATTTGTTGGATAATAATGGCAAAGCCAATAAGCAGAGACCTGGACTTTAACCCATGTACATGTCCCTCCAGCTCAACAATCATAAACCCCAAGCAACCTTTCTTAAACCTCTCTAGTTAGATTTTGGTGTTCCTCTTCCTGTTTACAGTAATGAGTGTGGTAGGCAGCATATTAAGATGACCTTCACAGCAGAACTTGAAGAAACACTGTAAATCAGCTATACTTTAATAAAAATAAAATAAAATGCAAATACCCATTCCTCCAAAAAAAGAAAAAAAAAGATGACCTACACAATCTTCGCCCCCTGTATCACTACTATGATCACAACAAAAGGGTAACTGTATGAGTGGGACTAAATAATAATCACAAGAGCCCTACGTTCAAAAGCCAAGAGCTGTCCCTGGCTGGTGACACAAGAACATATGTCAAAGAGATTCCAAACACAAGGACTTGACACACCACTGATGGCTCTGAAGAGCACTGCCCTCAGGTGACAGCCAGCCAGGAGATGGGAACCTCAGACCCATAACCACAAGAAACAGAACTCAAGACAATAACCTGAATGAGCTTGGAAACAGATCTTTCCAGAGCTTCCAGAGAAAAGTCCAACTGATTCCTAGGCGTTACCCTTGTTAGACCTTGAGCAGAGAACACAGCTGGGCCTGCTCAAACTTATACTAATTGTTTACGTAGCAATAAGAAAAATCTATACATCAGCCTCTGTATAACATCAACATAATATCATAAAGCATGACAATTATGTGTTCATCTGAGCTCCTTATTATCAAGGCCTAGGGATTATTAACCCACACAGTCTGGTGTGACTCGCCCAAGGCCAGACACATTATAGGCACACAGTTGATGTTGACAAGATGAAAGAATTCACACACTAATTTCTCAATAAAGATTTAAGATACTGGCAATAATGATGAGAAGAAATCAACTTCCATCTAACATGAGCTATCAATTAGTATTGAGTTAACTGCCATTCTATACCCTGTTATGCAATTGAAGGAACACACATTTCAGACACCAGTTCCACAACTACGTAAACTCAGGGATATTTACTTGGATATAATCTCAGCTTCATTTTATAATCTATGAAGAACTACACCAGTTTAGAACCAGAATGCCTTTTGCATTGTGTGCCCGCAAAGGAGATGGAGGAAAATATTCCTAACATCACCATGTTCCTCATTTCTCTTTACTCCAACTGCCTTGCCTTCCAGTTTCTTCACAGCCACCAGTGTAATATCTAAAATCATAATCTCTGGAAAAACTTCCTGCAAAACTACTTCTCCCTTCTCATCATGCACTGTTGGTGAGAGTGTAAATTGGTGCAGCCACTATAAAAATAGAGCTATCATATGATACAACAATTCCACTTCTGAGTATTTCCCTGAAATACTCAGAAATTCTTTCACTAATTCAAAAAGATATATGCACACCCCTACGTTCATTGCAGCATTATTTGCAAGAGCCAAAATATGGAAGCCCCCTAAGTGTCCATTGATAGATGAATGATGATGAGGTTTTAAACACACACACACACACACACACACACAAAATGGCATATTACTCAGCCATTTTCAACAATATGGATGAATCTAGAGGGTATTTTGCTAAACGAAATAAGTCAGAGAAAGACAAATACTATATGATGTCTAATTTATGGGATCTAAAAAAACAATCAAACAAACAAAACAAAAAGACTCATAGATACAGACAGCCAACTGGTGGTTGCCAGAGGGGAGAGGAAGATGTGGGAGGTGAAAGAAGTAAAGGGGATTAAGAAGTACAGACAGCCAGTTATAAAATACATAAGTCTAGGGGATGTAAAATACAACGTAAGGACTATGGTCAATAATATTGTAATAATTTTGTGTGGGGACAGTTACTAGACATACTGTGGTGATCATTTCATAATGTATATACTATGTTATATACCTGAAACTAATATAATACTGTACATCAACTTTACTTCAATTTAAAAATATTTCTAAGACAGGTATATTCAAAGGTATGTGATTTAGAAGAAAAAAAAGAAGTAAAACTAATCACTTAGACTGCCCATAAGCAGTTCTTAGGAAAGTTAATCCCCCCCACACATAAACACACAAAAGAAAAACTCAAATCACTGAATTAGCTGCTTAATGTTGACTTCCATCCATAACCCTAAGTTCTGCACAATGAGAGAGGTGGCATGCACACTATGTACCTATTCAGTTATTTGCACTGGATACCTCTTCATCTATTTTGGACACAGGTAAGTGATCCAGGGTCTGTTAAAAGTGTATTTATGGCTTTAATTTTTAAATGGATAAAGCAAATATTGCTATTATGAAAATTAAAAAAAAAACTTATCATGATACCTAGTAAGACAGTAGATACTCAATATATGTTCCACTTTTTAATATGTGAAATCTCATTTATTTTTGTATAATTTTTAAAGGTTACACTCTATTTACAGCTATTACAAAATATTGGCTATATCTCCCATGTTGCACAATACATCCTAAGTTGTGGGCTAACTTATACCCAATAGTTTGTACGTCCCCTCCCCGACATCGTATTGCCCCTTCCCCAACAAGTAACCGCTAGTTTTGTCCTCTATATCTGTGAGTCTGCTTCTTTTTTGTTATATTTGCTAGCTTGCTGTATTTTTTTAGATTCCACATATAAGTGATATCATACAGTATTTACCTTTCTCTGACTTAGTACACTTAGCATAATGCCCTCCAAGTCCACCCATGTTGCTGCAAATGGCAAAATTTCATTCGTTTTCACGGCTGAGTAGTATTTCACTGTGTGTGTGTGTGTGTGTGTGTGTGTGTGTGTGTGTGTGTGTGTGTGTACCAGAATATAGCACATACTTATCCATTCATCTGTTGATAGACATTTAGGTTGCTTCCATATCTTGAAAATTGTAAATAAAGTTGCTATGAACACTACATGTATCTTTTCTAATAAGCATTTTGAAGATTTTTTCTGGACTTATACCTAGGAGTGGAATTGCAGTCCATATACGCTTATTGAATTAAAATAGTAATAAAATCTGTGATGATTTTTGGTATCCTTAAACACATATGCTGCCCGCACCTTACAGGTAGGCTTAAAATAAATATTTTCCAATATTCTCTCTTTCTCAACTGTGTTTCTATTACTCACTCTGCTTTTTTAACTGTATTATGTAACGTAATGAATAGGGAAAGCCCTTCACCAATGGAAAGTCTCATGAAGAAAATTTCAAAAAGTACTAGGAAAAACTGAAATCAAAAAAAGTTTTGGAGTTCCCATCACAGCTCAGCAGAAACAAATCTGACTAGCATCCATGAGGACATAGGTTCGATCCCTGGCCTTGCTCATTGGGTTAAGGATCTGATATTGAGGTGAGCTCTGGTGTAGATCACAGACATGGCATGGAACCCACATTGCTGTGGCTATGGTGTAGGCCGACAGCTACAGCTCCAATTCCACCCCTAGCCTGGGAACCTCCACATGTCATGGGTAAGAGTCTAAAAATACAAAAAAAAGATAAAAGAAAAGAAATATTAAAAAGTTTTAAGTTTTTTTTTAATATATTAGTCAAAATCTTTAATTGCTATAATTATGTAAATAGAGCCCACTAACATCTCACAACATTGCTGGTATAAGTATTCATGCTTTGAAATTCCCTTACAAAGTCCTCTGAGGGCAATTAGCCCTATTTGGAAGGCACCCAAGAGGAATCTATGTTTTATTATATCCTAAGCTCCGGCTAACAGTGTTTTAGTTATGTGCTGAAATATTCCAAATTAGAACTATAAAATTACTTAATTGTGTTATCTACAGAAATACAGATAAAACATGCTCTCACACAGCTGGAAACCTAAATTAGTCTTCATCTGAGTGGTAGGGCTACCATGTTGACAAGATCAAGAGAACCAAAATGGGAGCTCCCACTGTGGTTCAGTGGGTTAAAAACCCGACATGGTCACCGTGAAGATGCAGGTTTGATTCCCTGCGTCACCCAGTGGGTTAAGGATCCGGCGTTCTGCTACCTGGGACATAGGTCAGATCCACTGTTGCCATGACTGTGACGTAGGCCATAGCTGCAGCCCAGGAACTCCGATATGCTGCACATGCAGCCGTAAAAAGAAAAAAAAAAAGAGAGAGAGAGAACCAAAATGCAAAGAGGTTATAGCTGTCCTTCAATAAAACACTAGCCAGAATAAAGGTTTTTAAATGCCCCACTGAGACATTTACTCTGACAAAACTCTATATAATAATCAACTGTAAAGCATAATAGAGAATTTTAAACTTCCATAACCAGTATGACACAGCCAGCATCAACTGGAAATTGCCCTTGGTAAAGAAGGCCGAATGATTTTCAAATACATAAAAAACGAACCTTAAAATCTAACACTAGCAAAAAAAAAAAAAAAAAAAAATTCTTAGCTTCCAAAAATACCAACCACAATCGCTACCAAATAAATTTTCATGGCCCTCCTCTCCAAACCTTTTCTGAGCTTTATCTCCTAGTTGATGGGAAAATAAGAGGGGAAGGGGGTGAGGCAATGAGCAAAGAGTAAAAAGAGAAAGCCCTCATGACTTACAAATTAGGTAAACTTCCTATTAATCAGGAGTTGGCTCTATGCTGTTTTTTGCATATATTAGCATGATCCAGAACTACGGCTGAGCCATTTAGTCATTTATTACACACACCATTCCTTATAAAATAGAACCTTGCCAGCTAAACACTTACTTGGTTTACTAGTTCCTGAATACACAGCAGTCTAATTACGGTACACTGATATAACTAAACTATATAGCTAAGACATTACTTGTGCTAAATCCCACATTTGTTCCTTTTCTTGGCTTTACCAAAAATAAAACCTATTATTTATAGCAAAAGCCTGAAACTTTCAACAAATTGATAAGTAAAAAATTAATATGTGTATCAAGTATTTAAACAGAGGCAGCTGATACCTACCGTTTTGTCAAGAGCAAACAACTATAAAATTTTTAGCCAAAAATCCCCACTGTTCTAAAATTTGTATATGGCCTACTAAATATTCTCACAAATTATGCCCTGACAGCATGTTATTTCTCCTTACTGAAAATATTACTGTACGCACTAACATATAATTTTCTTTCTTTAAAAGATGAGAAAAAACCCTGAACTCCTACATGCCAAGTCTTACCACCACACAGCCAGACACTCTGGAGCCCCACGCTGGCATCCTACAAAGTCACATTCGCTCAGTTCAACGATAAGCCTGTTAGGTTGCCTGACACAATCTTCTGTGCTACACATTACACAGCAAATTTAAGTGGTGACAACTATCAAGTCCTGTGCTTTGCAAACTCTGAAACAATGCCCATTTGTAAAGGCAGCAGCCAATATTCAATAGATTTTTTTTTCATCTCTTGAATATATAAACACCAATAACTCTGGCACTTGATTCTAAATTTGCCAACTGTAATTACAAACACATGTGCACATTACATAGCTACAGATGCACTTAAAATAATTACCTTATTGAAGATGTTGGCTTCTGCACAAGCTACTAGAAATAGCTGCCTAGCTACTCTGAGTGCAAGAGCTTTCCATGTGCAAACACATTAACTAGAAGAACTTATATACTTGGAAAGGCAATAGATACCTATATGCTGCCCTTCTTCACTTTACCACCCCAGAAAATTTTATCCCATGGTTTCCAAGTAGATCTCACTTTGCAAGTGTGCCCATTAGAATTCTAAAGGAGAGGGTGGCTACAATAAAGTAAAGGGCTCTGAAGTGTGGCCATGGCTTCCTTTCAGAATGGCTCCATTTATTCTTTCTCATAACCAGATCATTTTTTTTTTAAATTTTTATGGCCACACCTGTGGCATATGGAAATTTCCAGGCTAGGGATTGAATCCAATCTGCAGTTGCAACAACACTGGCTCCTTTAACCCACAGTACCAGGCCAGGGAGTGAACCCATGCCTCTGCAGTGATCCAAGCCACTGGAGTCAGGTTCTTAACCCACTGCACGACAGCAGGAACTCATAACCAGCTCACTCTTAAACTACTGGCTTCACTGAAGAATACCGATATGATAGACATAAAACCATACAAAACAGTATGTAAGGCTGTTAATCTCTGTGGGTGGCATGGGTTGAAGAGACATGGCAATAGTCAAAAACATTTCCTGCTGGCCAGAAAATCTGTCTTTGCTAAAGTCCATTGTTCAAAATGGACTGAGTTGTGGGCTGGGCACCCACCACCACTTCTTTCCTGAGGCACGTAACTGATGAGCGGTTCTGGGACCACCACCGTCTTATTCTTCCAATGCACAGATACTCATCCAGGAGAAGAGCTCAAAGACATGAAAGAGGATGCTTGGGGGAGACACAAGTCTAAGACAGGAAGGGGGTGAGGCAAGGTCTGTTTTTCATTAAAAGTCTTATAATATCTTTGACTTTTTAAATTAGGAGGATTACTTTAATAAAAACAAACTTCTTATAAAAATTAAGGAAGTTAAATAATCTCAAAACCAGTTTGAAGTAATAATGTTCCTATTGCTTCACAGGTTTTGGGGGTTACAACTGAAAAACCGAATAGGACTTTTATCTCTATGACCGAAGTTCTCACAACCAGAGGGGCAGCAAAGAACCGGGCTCTCTGGTTGGCTAAGTGGAGTCTGGGAATTGAGGGGACCAGAAGACCTAGTATTTCCAGCTATTCCAACGGGTGTGTTCCAAATGCTGGCGATTTCCCAGTACCACCAAGAGTCAAGAAGAAAACAAAGCCGAGATCCTTAGTTGTGGCTCTGCCATTATGTCAGGAATTTTACATTCTTGATTTAGGCTCTTAAAACTCTACCTCAAGACAAAGGAGACACCAAAATAAAGAGACAAGAAAGTGCATAACAGTTATAACTTGTATGGCGATTTAATATTCCATTCTGCTATTTTGTCTTTTCTTTCTTTCTTTCTTCTTTTTTTTTTAAGTCGTTGGAATATCCTGTCACTGATGTGCTTTCAATGGAGCTAAGTTATGGAGTGATCTTTCCCATCCCTCAGATTTCTGGGTAAAGGCTTGAATTAAAATTATGTTTTTTTAAGTTATATATCCCCCATGTTGAGAAAGAGACAGGCATCTCTGGAGAGGGTTCATTCACACTAATAAAAGAAAAACAAATTGGAAAATTCGAAGGCCCAACAGAATGCAAATAGCTTTGAATAATTAGCGTTGTTCAATCTCAGCAGAAGAAATAAATCAATACATACATGGAAAAGGATTAAAATAAAATACAACAAAGGGTTAAGAATGATTATAGGCTTGAGGTGGAAGAATTACAGTTTAAATCCTCTTATTTTTTTATAATGAGCACTACGGGGAAAAATAAAATAAAATGTCACGAGGGCTTTTTTATTATTTTAAAAAAGTCAACACAAAAGATCAGAATTAGACTACACTTGATCTTAGCCAAAAGGCCGAGGAGCGATAAAAGATCAGAATTAGAAGGCAAAGAAAACATCAGACTTTCCTTATTTAACAGATTAAACTGCTTATCAGTCAAGAAAAAGGACTTTTCCTAAGGATGCAGAGCAATTCAAAGGCGATATAAATGGTTAAAAGGATACTATTTGAGCCCAAACCCTGCCCTTGCAACTCTCCAGCTGTGTGACTTTGGGCAAATTATGTTACATCTGGGGACTTCAGTTTCCTTATCTGTATAATACTGGTAACAGAATCTTCCAGCAACGCTCATTAGGAAGTCTACTTAAAGTGCTAGGCCAATATCCAGTACATAAGAAAAAGCCAAAGAATGTTTTTGTGCTAGAAAAAAAGAATTGCAGTATCATTACCATTCATTATCACCATCTGGTAGGTATGCTTCACACAAACTATTCAGTTATCTATGGCTTTGCCTGTTTGTTTTTTCCTTTCTTTTTCTTTTCTTTTTGGGCCGCATCTGTGACACATGGAAGTTCCCAGGACAGGGGTTGAATCAGAGCTGCAGCTGCCAGCCTATGCCTCAGCCAAAGCAACTGTGGGATCCCAGTCGCATCTGTGACCTAAGCTGCAGCTCTTAGCAATGCCGAATCCTTAACCCACTGAACAAGGCCAGAGATCGAACCCTCCACCCTCATGGACACCAGTCAGATTCTTAACCTGCTGAGCCACAAGAATGCCCTTCCCTGCATTTTTAATCTCAGTCTGTGTGTACTGTTAACAACTGGGAACCATTTCCACTCAAGAGCAAAAAGACCCAGAACAATTTTTCTTGACATACCTTGTGAACCTCTCATCCCAAAAATGCAATCCATAAATCATATTTTTAATTTTCTAAAGCCACCTGTTGAAAAGAAAATTTATATTCAGAACAAATAAATTTGCACTTAATGAAAACACCGCCAGGTATCAGAAGTTGACAGAAAATAAAAGACTAAGTCTAGAAACGCGACTAGTAAAAAGAAAACTTAGTTTGAATACACAGATTAGCAAGATCTGAAAAAAATACCCCCCCAACTCCACTTCCAAACCTGGATATATTCCCAAAATATTTTCTACTGATGTTTTTTGTAAAAAAAGAGATATTTAGTTTTTATTTTTTCTTAAAGAAAAAGGCCCCTTGCTCTGAATCTACTTTATAATTTCCCTTCCTGCTCACCTACCACTAGAAAAGAACATTCTGAAATTTTGGATAGTTAATAGGAAGAGCCCTCAAAAATTTGAGACAAGTAGCTTATAATTACCTTTGCCTTTCCAGAGGCTTTACAGTTTGCATGTATCATTATCTCAAGACCAAGAACAAAGAGGTGTTTATCATACACGAATGACTATCGTCAAGGGTCATGAAGTCACTCAATATTTTTCGTAGGGAAGTATAAATGGATACTGTTATCTACAAGTAACAAAACATGAGACAATACCATCACTCAATAATGGCCATATATTCTCACAGAGTCATACCAGTCTATCTCTAAATAAAAGATTTATGATGGAATATAAGCCTGGCGATTGATTATCAGTCTCTTTCCAAGACTCCATCCAACAATTTTATTTCCTTCAAGTCTAACAAGTAGCATAATTGTACTGTTCCTCCTGTTTACGACTGACAGATGAGAGGTTTTGACTAAATAGTCAATCTCCCTTCATTCCTCATTAAGGTAATGACAGATTCTTTTTTTTTCTTTTTGGTCACACCCTCAGCATGTGTAAGTTCCCAGGCGAGGGATCGAACTGGTGCCACAGCAGCAACACTTCTTTTTTTTTTTTAGGGTCTCATCTGTGGCATACAGAAGCTCCCAGGCTAGAAGTTGAATCGGAGCTACAGCTGCAGGCCACAGCCACAGCCACAGCCACAGCCACAGCAATGCGGGATAACAGCCATGTATATGACCTACACCACAGCTCACGGCAACACCAGATCCTTAGCTCACTGAGGGAGGCCAAGGATCCAACCCAAATCCTCATGGATCCTAGTCAGGTTTGTTAACCACTGAGCCATGAAGGGAACTCCCAAGAACAATTAATTCTTATAACAAACCCAGAGTCTGTGTCCTCATTTTACTGATGAGGAAATCAGACCTCAGAGAAATTAAGTGATATATCCAGGGCTGTAAGTGACAAAGGCTAGCACTCAAGTGGTTACCTGGCAAGAAAGCCTACACTCTGCTTTCTAGTGCACTGAGCAGGTTAGCTTGTTTCAGGAGTCCTAGGAGGCTTTGTAATGTACTCCAGCTTATGCTTTGGTTTGATAATGCAGAAAAGGCCATATTAGATCCCATCTCTCAAAGGCCTTGCACAACCACAGCTAACAGGGAGCAGAAAACTGCAGTGGGAGTTCCTAAACTGAAATAAATGGAAACCTCCATGCCTCAAGCTTTGTCCTTACAAGCAGAATTCCTGCTTCTGAAGAGGTTAACGGTACCAGTTATTCTCAGCTTCAAAGCTCCTCCTGTACCAAATTATAAGACTTGAGGTCTAATAATTTTTACAGTTATAAATTTTTCTTCAGTTCTATAGCTGTGTTCTTCTTCCACATCAGATGATAAACAACTGATTCCCAGTTCATTCATTCAGCATATATTTAATGGATGCCTGTGATGTATCAGGGTCTGTGTTAGGCACTATGAAGGTGCAATGCACAAACATTTGCCAAAAAAATCTACAGACAGAGCTAGAAAGAGCAGACAGACAGAGCATGTTAAATTTGAATGCTTACAACAAGAGGCAGAAAGTGAGGGTTTCTCATTAAAATCTTTGTTTCTTAGGATGGATTTTATTGACACTCAATGACATCAGGGAGAAAGAACTAGAATATAACTTTTTTAATACCACTGAAGTTAATTTTTCTTGAAACTATGTGTATGCCACAGTTTAGTTAATCACATATTCTTGAGGTGGCAACATTATGTGAGGTTTCCCATTAGTATTTAAATCACTTCTTCACAAACAATTTTAGGGGAAAAGGAAAGCATGTAGGAAAGAAGTAGTATGTTTCCATGTAAGAATACTACTTAAATCCAAGTCTTTTGATTTTTCTTTTTTAAGTCAAATGCTGATGCATAATTCATTAGGAGAGTCTTTATAATGGAAGGAGTGGGAGAGCTGATGAACAATTTGTAAAATACACAAAGAAAAATTTTCTTTTAGTTCTTCCAGAGGCAATCCAGCAAAAGTGAAAACAACCACAAAATGTACGAGAAAAAGCACTGATGATGTCAGAGGACCTAAATTCAAATCCTTGCTCTACTGAGAGCCAGAAGACAGATTTGGGTAGGTCATTACCATTTTGAGACCTCAACTTCCTCATCTCCAAAGTAAGGATAAAAGTCTTGTCCTATCTATACCACCCAGTTCTCACAAGAGGTCAGACACACAGTGGATGGGAAAGCTCTTTGAAAAAATATTACATCCTACATAAATGGTCACACAGATCATCACAGAAAATTCAGAAATTCAGTCAGAGCAAGGCATTGACTTTTCCATCAATGTTTAAATAGCTTGCATACTTTAATCTCTATTTCTGTCTTCTCTCACCAAAATTAACATGGAATTTTTTCATGGAGTTTGCTAAAATCTATCAGTTGTCCTCTTCACTACTTTTAGAAATTACTCATAGTCAACTGCTGGATGCAGAGTCTTTTTCTGACAATAGGTTCACTGCATAATTGCAGGCATAGTCCCTATTCAGTAGGAAACTATAGTAAAGAGGGCTTATTTCTCCATTTTTTTTAATGCCAATACTAAGAGTACCAAAATAGAATGTGTGTAATTTGGAAAAGAAAAAACAGGCAATAAAAACACAATTTAAGCTATTACGAGGGCAAAAGCAAGTTGAAATCTTTTTGTTTTAAACTTTACTTGCTCCTTTGTCAAAATGCCTGTGTTTTCTGGTCCAGATGAAAACTGAACAAGCGTGAGCTTTTTCCCTCACTGGGTGGCACATACTAGTTAATGCATACCCACCCAGAAGCTGCCACTCACAGAAAGCATGGGAAAGGACGAAGGAAAATGTTCCTCTGAAGAGTAATTTTTATTTACCAGAAACTGGAGAGGGGAGGAGGGATTTTAGTGATTTTACTGGAAGGTACACAGATTAAACCCAATGACTTGTGTGTCCTTTCAAATTAACTCCATTTAGAAAACCTCTCATTAAATGTAATCTAATTTAAATGCGTATCAGAACCACTTATATTTGTAACTCCTCTCTTGATGAGCAATTAGTCCTATTCTTGCTTTCCCTTCCTGATCTACTTACAGCTAAAGTCTAGCAGAGGTAAGAAACATTTATTAAATTATCTTTTGCTGAGCTTTTTAGTTCCAAATAAATCCTTCCTGCCTCTCCAAGCTCTACCTCAACCATTAGGAGTTGGACAGAATAAGTAAGAAAAGAATTAGATATTTGCTATATTTAATTATATATCATAATTAAATGATGAGACATATAAAAAGATGTTCAATAGCACTAATCATCGAGAAAATGTAAGCCAAACCTAAAAGATAACCATTTCACACTCACCAAGATGATAGGAATGAAAGCGACAGATAGCAGCAAGTATTGATTAGGATGTGGAGAAAATGGAATACTCATAGACTGATGGCGGGAATCTAAAACAGTGCCACCACTTAGGAAAGCAGTCTAGCAGTTTCTCAACTGGTTAAACATAGAGTTACTGTACTACCAGCAAGTCCACTCTTAGGAATATACCCCATAGAACTGAAAATAGGTATTCAAACAAAAACTTGTAAAGGGGTGTTCACAGCAGCACTATTCATGGTAACCAAATGGTGGAAACAATCCACATGTCCAGCAATTGATGAAAGGCTAAAAAAATTTGGCATACATGTACAATGGAATCTATACAGTGAAATATTAGTTGGCCTTAAGGAATGAAGCATTGGTACCTGCTACAAAAAGATAAGCCTTGAAAACATTTTGCTAAGTGGAAGAAGTTAGTCACAAAAAATGACATATTATATAATTCCATTTATATAACTAGTTCAGAACTGGCAACAGATTAGGGCAGAGGGGGGGTGATAGCTAAAGGACACAGTTTCTTTTTAAAATGATTAAAGTGTTCTGATCATTATGGTGACAGTTGCACGGATCTGTGAACATATTAAAAACCCACTTCTGGGTATATACCCAAGGAATATAAAGTCAAGATCTCAAAGAGATATCTGCACTCCTCTGTTTCTTACAGCTTTATTCACAGTGGCTGAGATACAGAAACAACCTAAATGCTCTTCAAGAGATGAAGAGATAAAGAAAAAAATATCTATCTATATAAAACATTATTCAGCCATGAGAAAGGAAGAAACTCTACCTTTTGCAACAGCATGGATGGACCTTGAGAATACTATGCTAAGTGAAACAAGCTAGACAGAGAAAGACAAATATGGTATAATCTTTCTTTTATGTGGAATATAAAAATAAGAAAAAAAATTGGAAGGTCCTTGGTGTTGCAGCAGGTTAAAGGATCCAGTGTTGCCACAGCTGTGGCACAAATTGCAACTGCAGCACAGGTTCCCATCCCTGACCCGGAAATATCTACAGGTACAGCCCAAAAAAGAAACAGAAAGTAGAATGGTGGTAACCAGATGGCTTTGGGAGTGGAGAAAATGGGGAGATGTTGGTAAAAGAGAATAAAGTTGCAGTTAAAAGTAAAACAAAAAAGCGTAGATATCAAACATACAAGCATGATGACTATACTTAATACTGTACTGAACACTGGAAAATGCTAAAAGAATAGATTTCAAGTGCACACATCACAAAAAAATGGTAACTGATGATATATATATATATATATATAATATATAGCCTTGACTATAGTAATTTTTTCACTATGTATATGGATATCAAATCATATTGTACACCTTAAACATATACAATTTTTATTAAAATGTGTAAATGTAAAAGCCACTGAATTGTAACAATTTAAATGGGTGAATTGTATGATACATGAATTATACTTCAATAAAGCTATTACTCTCTCCAAAAAAAAAAAACCAACAAGAAAAGAAAGACAAAAGCAGAAAGTATGAAGTTTTAGAGATCAGGTAAACTAATCATCAAAATTGAAATCGATTTAATTGTAAATGTTTTATTTTAATAAAATCTTTCAATAAACAAAAATAATAATAAAAATCTACCATTTATGCAGCATGTATCACTTGCCAAGAACCTTACACACTTCCATCTCAGACTTTCAAGAGAGTGTTCTTTTCATTATGCAGTTAAATGAGAGTCTAAGAGAATGCATAACTTGCTATGGTCATACAGTTAGAAAAACAGCGGAACCAGAACACAGACCTAAGGTTACCTGATACCAAAGCTGTGTTCTTTCTCTTACACTATTACATCATGATTAAAGGAGACAGAATCATATTTTCTCTCTTGGGCCCAAAGGAAATTACTACATGAGTAATTTAGGTATAAAGAGGGAAAAAGTATTCATCTAATGTTGTTGAACCTGTATTACATGATAGTTTCACACATTCTTTAAATATATTTCCTGAGACTCTCCTACCTATAAAATAGAGAGATGGCTATGAAACCTTCATTAAGTGAATATTTTATATTCAGTCTTTGCTTATGTATCTTGTTACTGCATTTCATGATTCAGGCTTATTTCAAATATAAGAAATGCAGTAAGTTTCACTTTACTCCAAATGTAGTAAGCAGTCAATATTCTGAATATACATGCTAAGTTAGAAAACCACTACTTCCTATTTATAATCAACAGATTAAATTCTCCAGAACCCATAAGAAGTATGAATGTGATATTTGCAGGTCTAAATCCTAGACCTATATGTTTATTTGGATCCACAACTTCTATTTGGATCTTTTGGGGGGTAGAGGGGGCATGCCCACGGCATGCAAGAGCTCCCCGGTCAGGGATCAAACCGATGCCATAGCAATGACCTGAGCCACAGCAGTAACGGCATCAGTTACTTAACCTGCTGAGCCACCGAGGAAGTCCCTATTTGGCTCTTAATAAACTTGTCCCAAACTTCCTGTTTCCATTTTCCTATGAAAGGTTAAATCTCTATAAACATATCAAAAATAATGGTAAATATGTGGATCTCTTTAGAAGTGTTCACTGAACCACATGAAATTGCTGACTTTGACCACTCTTGACGGACAAAAGGGCTCTGCCAAGTAGTTCACTCTACACTTAAGAATTACACACTTTCTTGGAGTTCCTGTTGTGGCTCAGTGGGTTAGGAATCTGACATGGTCTCCGTGGGGATTCCTGACCTTGCTCAGTGGGTTAAGGATCCAGCACTGCCACAAAGTGCCAGTGTAGGCCACGAATGCAGCTCAGATCCTGCATTGCTGCAGCTGCAGCTCCAATTTGCCTTCTAGGCTGGGAACTACCATATGCCTAGGGTGTGGCTGTAAAAAGCAAGAGAAAAAAACAAGAATTACACATTTTCTGAGTTCAGGCTGAATATTCAGACTATTGGCCAACTCTTGACCTTCACTGCATTCCAAGAACTCCAGCACCAGTGTCCAGGGGACCAGGGTCCTAATCCAACATGGTCACTTAGTAGACATGCGACCATGAGTAAATTATGCACAGAGTTTCCCAATCTGAAGCCTGCAAATTAAAACTCCTGACTGGATTTACAGGTTTACTGCTGAGATGTACTGTACAGTTCAGATTTCATAGACTTAAAGCATTTCCACGTGTAGCGAATATTTCTATTTTGCTTTGCAACCTCCACAATACTCTACAACGAGAAAGAGTAGAAGCTTTTTTGGTTTTTAACTGGATTAGATGAAATTTGAAATTGAACTCCATAACAACCAGTTTTGTGTCCTTGGGGATACTGCCTAACAGTGCTCCTGAAATTGTCTCATCTATAAAACAGGTGATAAGGGGGCAGCCGCTCTTTTGCTCCTGCTAATTGGTTCCAAGCAGGAATATAAGCCCTCTGTTGTCTAATTCTTTTTAATATTTTTTTTTAAATTAAGAAAGCTGTGAATATGAACCAGGGAGTAAAGTGTCCTAATTTTTAGATGTTGGCTACCAACTGTTTTTTGCTTCATTTTGCTCTGTTTTCCTTTGCTCTCTATTTTTTTTGTAATAAAATTCAAAATAAACAAAATACCAGGTTGCCAATTTACAACTTCAAAAATTTACCAAATGTCTGCTAATACAGTGTTAAATAATTTCCTGAACCAATGCCCTCTGGATAATTAGTAGATGTCCCTTGGAGATTGTATTTTGCGTAGTTCATTTCCTGCTTTGTATTTTTCAATTGTTTCCTTTTTTTTTAAACAGCTGATTTTCATTTGTTCTATTTAGGTGTCTAAAATAAGACTCTTAAAGTACACAAAATAAAAAAATGCCCTTCATCTACTACTCTTAAAATCAGCAGATAATAAATTTGTCTTGGGAGCAGGTTCATGATGTGGTAAAGAATTTTATCACAGAATTGCTTAAAGGACCTCAACTTTCAGGCATACCAGGGTAGAGGTGATAAATTCCTTACAGATACAAACACCCCAGCATTCTAAATCACCCTTTTACCTTCCACCCTTAGATTAGTGATGCTTTGAATATGAAGATGTTTATTTGTTTTGCAAGACCAGATAAATAATAGCTTCTCTATGCATATATTCCCTTCCCTGTCTTTCAACAAAGTGTGTAAAGAGCAATGCTTGAATATGGGAAGCAGACAAGCTCATGGGTATTCCAGTAGCTGTCTTGGCTTTATGTAGCAACCTCATCATTTTCTATTTAATGAATGACACAACAGATGATACTGTTGTGCACACTCTTAAAGACACTCTGTCTACCTAGACTCAGCGATAAATCCAGGCTCAGACAAATGTCTGCCTCCACATTTAATTGGCACTCACAGAAACAATTTACCAAATATTCTAAATGACCCAAATATGAAGGCACCACTAGTTCTGCACAAGTGTCCACTGATTCTGATAACACCACCATTACCATTTTTAATTCTACCATCAACAATTTGTGATACTCTTTGATGGCACAAATAGGAGTAGATGATTAGAAGCAAAAGCTTGCTCCTTAGAACACAATATTTACATTTTGTATAATAAAATGTAATAATAAATTGACATTTTCAGAGTTCCCACTATGGCACAGAAGGTTAAGGATCTGGCGTTGTCTCTCCCCAGCCCAGGAACTACCATATGCCAAAGGTGCAGCAAAGAAAGTTGACATTTTGCCCAAAGATCTATCAAATTTGCCAAAGATTTGCCATAAAAGACCATGGTATTCAAAACTGGATTAATTTGGAGTTCATTTGGAGTGGTTCACTAAGTTAAGGATCTGACGTTGTCACTGTAGTGACTTGGGTTACTGCTGTGGCAAAAGTTCAGTCTCTGAACCAGGAATTTTCACATGCTGTGGGCATGGCCAAAAAAAAAAAAAAAAACACAGATTCATTTGACCAAAAAGAAGAAGAAAAAATGATTTAAATAACTGTTTTCCAAATAAATAAAAGGAATCAAAACACTTTTTATTTCTCTTCCGTTAAATTTTACATAATGTTGAATAATTTAGTTTTCATTATTTCATATTGACAAAAATAAAACTCAATGTTGACAATGTGACAAGATTTGGGAGGAGTTGGGGGAAGGGAGGAGGAAGTGATTGCTTCTGTTGTCATTATCTAGTTTGGAGAGTTATCTCTAATAGAGTCACAGGGAACCCTTCTCATTGACTGTAATAAAATATGAACTTTCTAAATAAGGTTGTGCCCTGCTTATGTCTCATGAACTAGGAAACAAACCAAGACCAATATAACAGAGGAGCAATCCTAAAGAGATCTTCCTTTGTTTCTGAGAGAAAACACGGAGTCCCACTGAGTCACTTTGGATAACTAATTTTAGAATGCCAGCTATGATAATGTTTTAATTATCTTTAGCAGCCCCAGTGGCCTCATGGATAAGGCATTGGCCTCCTAATAATCTTTAAAAAAAAAAAAAAAATTCCTAGTCCCCAATGCATTTCCTGAATACCAAAGGAAGGGACTGAGTAATCTGAGGGAGGCAAAAGTCAATTTAGTCATCTCACACCTTGGCGCAGAGGAGATCAGGAACCTCATGTTATAAGAGGCAACAGGAGCTTGCTTCACAGATACTAAGCAGGCAACAGCTGAAAGACTGGTATAAAAAGAAAACACAATAACACCCCTTCTTTAAGAAATACAATTTACAGGGCAGCGTTCTGAAGCACTCTGACATGCCTTGATACCTTTAAGAGAACTTTTCTATTACAATGCAGTGAAAACAAGAGCTAAAGTAAAATATTTGTAATAATCCCAACTCCAAACACTTCTTTTACACCTTCACTGCAGCCATCATACTAAATCGGTCTCAGAATATTTTCACAACCTTAAAATCCCTGTTGTTTATTTGCATTAATCCCATTCCCACTCTCAGGAAACCACTAATCTACTTTCTCTTTTCTATAGAAATCTGCCTTTTGTGGGCATTTTACATAAATGGAATCATACAATATTTTACCACTTTCTAAACATGTAAAGTCACAACTTTGCTATGCCTCATTTTCCTCACAATAATTGTACCCGCATCTCACAGAGCTATTACAAGGAATAAATGAGATAATCCATGTAAAGCGCTTAGAACATGTCAAGGGCACAATACACTGATGGTCAATACTCTACTACGATTTGCTTGTAACCCCAATACGACTTCTACGTTAGCAGAGGCTTAAATTCAACATGTCCAAAAATGCACTGTCCCTTCAAAACTGCTTTCCTCCTAAGTCCCTTCAGACAGAGAACACTGAACATCCAGTAAGTTATCAAAAACTTCCACAAATTCTTAAACTTTTTTATCCATGATCACATCCAGTCAGCAAGTTCTAAAATCCTCTTCACTCTCTTAAATTTGCCTCTTTATATTCATTCCCTCAGCTGGAGTTATAGCTCTCAATATTTTTTTTCCCTGTTTTAGTGTAAAAGCTGCCTACCTGTTCGCTTTGCCTTCAACGAATTGGGTCTTCCTCCAATCCATCCTACTTCTGTCACAGTCTGATTTTTCCTCTCTCCTGCAAGGGTTCCCCTAGCTCTCGGCTTAGCTCCTTAGCTTGATACCAGGGCCCATCACAAACTGATTTCTGCCTAATTCTGTGTTTCCAGCTCTGCACAGTCTCTTGAATACACCCATGGTACTGGTCATTCTGAACAACCTGCAGTTTTCTCAGTGTGTGAACTGCAGGCAAACTAGACAATTCTCACACACACACACCCCACCCCACCCCACCCCCTCCAGACTGCCATTTGCCTACCCCAAATCTCAGCTCAAGTATCACTTTGTCAGATTCCCGGACATGAATTACCAAGCATGATTTGAAGGTGCCGTCTCTGTGCAGAGCTGAATGAGGTAACACACAAAAAGAAGCTCTCATAGTGCCATCAGCCCCATGAAATGTCTCTTCTGGAGCCCAAGTTCAGCATCACTTGACCTTGATGAAGGATGGGGGCAGGGCAAGGATGGAAGAGACAGGGAGGTGCATGAGGAAGGGAGGAGAAGCAGGGAGAGGAAAGAAGGAGAGGGAGGAGAGAGAAGATATGAAAGGACAGGAAGAGAAGAGGGAAAACGGAAGATGATAAAGGTAAAGGGCACACCCTGAGAACAGTGATGACAGCGGAGAAAAAGGAAGAAGGGTAGGACCCACAGCTCTGGGCGGAGGCTGTTCTTTAGGGCGCCTGCCTTTAAACGAGATGAAGAACCCTTTCTTTTCCTCCCACCTGTGACGATAATCATACAATTTTTCTTTCTGTTTTTCTGATTCTGAATCACTACCACTCACAGTGATTCTAGCTCTGAAGTGGAAGGAAAATTTGCACACTTCCATCTGCTGGAGACAACATTTCATTTCCTTTCTAAAGCATTTTCCACATTTACTGTCAATCAACCAAGAGTTACTTTTCAGGTTCTCCATCTGTTTTCGTTTTTTTCTTTTCTTTCATCAGAATCCATGAAAAACTAGGCTTATTTCAATACTCCACAAATATCAAGTACATTTGGGTGAAAGAATCAGAGTTAAAAGAGCTATCAGAGATTATCCAAATCAGCGGTTTCCAGTATTTTCTCCACAGACCCCTTTAAGTACATTCACCCCACTCAATCCAAGGCCTGGCTTTCCAATAGCTTCTATGCCTGTCTTTTCACAAGGTATTTTCTTGTTTTATTAACAAAAGTCAAGGCTAACAGATTTTCTGACCAATATAACCTACTTAGTGCTAAGCCTCCTGAATTTATACAATTACTGATCAAAATCCAAGACAAAACAAAATCGCAACATTTTGTTAGCCTGTATGACCCTTTACTAGATAACTACAAGCTTTGAGGTTTTAATGGAAGTTGATGGTGGATTCTGATTATGAATTTCCATGTCTCATACCAGGCTTCAAGCTACTGACTCCAGACAAACTCTTCAGGTTTAAGAGGTGAAAGCCCAAGAAATCTTAGAGCCCTCTATTCTCCTGATGAGCTTTATTTTCTGAAATGTGCCTTCACAGCATCTTAATAAATGTCTTCCTGCCCTACCAGGGGTTCTCATCTTGGAATACACAGAGAGAACATAAGGAGTCGATGAACTTGGATAGAAAAAAAAAAGGATATCTTAGCATTCACTAGTCCTAAAAAACCTTAGCATTGCTTTTAACTGTGAATAAAGGCGAAAAACCACGGCAGTGACTTCATCACCAGTAGGAATCACAGATGTTTTTCTATCACAGTACAGTAGTAAATTTCTCAGAAAATCATTTACACTCATCACAACTTTGACATTATGTCAGTCAATGGATCCATCACTCAGTTGTGTTATTAAATGGATTAATAAAAGATATATTTAACTACACAATAACTTAAGGTTTTTTTTTTTTTTTTCTTTATCAGCTGCACCCACAGCATATAGAAGTTCCTGGGCCAGGGACTGAATCTGAGCCAAAGCTGCAACCTATGCCACAGCTGCAGTGATGCTGAATCCTCACCCCACTGTGCCAGACTGGGGGTTGAACCCTCACCACCACAGAGACAATGCCAGATCCTTAACCTGCTGTGCCACAGTGGGAACTTCCTAACTTAAGGTTTTAGTATTTTGATAAATATATTTCAATTTTCTGGCTTCTATATGTTTTGCTGTACGCACTTAATACAATTTCCAGGATGCTATCCATAGGTTTCACCAGATGAACAAAGAGAACTACGATACACACATACACAAAAAAAGCTGTTTGGAAAGGAAAACTCATTCAAATTCACCTCTCTGTACCCTGCAATAACCTTATGGGGTAATACAAAGTAAATATTTCTTTGAGTAAATTGTTCCATCTCACACAGTTAGTGGGAAGAAACAGGATTCAATTTCAGATCTCTTAGACTCTCATGTATTCCGGTGCTTTCATAGAGAAGGTCAGGAGCCTGAGCTCCAGAGACAGATATGTGTGGGTTCAAGTCTGATTTATCACATTTAATAGCTAATGACTTTAGGCAAGCTTCTTCAGTCTGTTCCCATGTTCATAATAACGGCTTTATTGGGTTGAGAGGATTAACTGAGATGAAATATGCAAAGAACTTGCTATGACATCCTTCACATAGTTTAATTATTAAAAAGATATAAAAGAAGGCTCCTGGTGGCTCAGCAAGTTAGGATCCCGTGTTGTCACTGCTGTGGCTCAGGCTGCTGCTGTGGTACAGGTTTAATCCCTAGCCCCAGCATGTCCACATGCCTCGGGGGTAGTAAAAAAATAAATAAATAATAAATAAATAAATAATCAACCTACTTCATGCCTAAATATATATATATATATATATATATATATATATATATATATATATTTATGTATTTTTTTTTTTTTTTGGCCATACTCATAGCATAGAGAAGTTCCCAAGCCAAGGATTAAATGAGTACCACAGCAGTGACCTAAGCTGCAGCAGTTTAACCCACTGAGCCACCAGGGAACTCCCATGCCTAAATACCTTTACGAAGTTTTTCAAAGTACCATTTCTATCCCATATAAATTTACTATTCTCTTAAAACTTCACCCCTGCTAGTACGATGCCACTTTCCACACAACTCGCAAAATCAGAGCTTACTTTCTTCTCAAAATAACTCATGGCCCCAAAAGATGTAAAGCCAGGAATTAGAGCACCATCTCACTGGTCCTTGTTTCTATTTTCAGACCACTATGATAGAAATATCACTAGTAAGTCCATCTTTGAACCCCACAACATTAAGCCATACTACTTCTTCTTGCCCCCACATTCTTCTAGGCCAAGGATCACCCTCCTGGACAGCTTGATGTTTTTCATCTACCATTATCCATGCTAAGGACACACGCAAAACTCTATAGTCACAGTTTTGAGGTTTTTATCATTCTAACAACCTGACATTTCCTCCATGAATCCATGCTTCACCATTCGCATGCCATTCCACTAATTTAGTCCCTGACAGATTATACAGAAAACTAAAGTGTATGAAGCTGAACTGGATTTCATGCTCACAACAGTCCTATGAGATCAGGAATTACCATCCTCTTCATAAATGAGCAAACCCAGGTTCAGACAAGTCACAGACTTGCCCACTATAATACTGCCAGAGATCAAAACACTGAAGAATAAACTCAAGGACTTCCATTAGTCAATAACCCATCATACTTGATTTTTCTTCTCTTTATTAATAGAAACATTTAGTCCATTTTCTCCATTTCTTATTCCCCAAGAGAGTTCAAAATACAACTTCTAAATAGGTCTCTTTTTTCATGCATTATTCATGTATTCTGTTCATAATGATCCTGATTTGTTCAAATCTTGATTTAGGTACACAATAGATGAGCTGGAAATGACTTGGAATAGAAATCCTGGGCCACCTAGAAAAGAAGAAGTGTCCTTGCAAAAGCAAAAACCCAAGCAAAAGAAACTGGATCAAAAGAGGAGCAACCAAAAGAAAGACCGTAATGTACTTTGAACTTTGTGGGAGGAAACAGGGCAACCATGTTGGAAGCCACATTCTCCTTGACAATAGCTCAAAACAATCAATGTGATTAGCACAGATCCAATAAGACATCTGGAATCAACCTGAGCCCCTGCCAGAAGGCACCTAGGTCTCCATTGATCACACAGCGCCAAGCCAAGCCTTTGAGTCTGAAATGTGAGTTGGGAGGGTAACTTCAACAGAAACACTGATTTTACGGATATGATTTCAACAGTACACATTTTCCTATTACTCCCATAAAGTATTTCACTGATACCAAAATACCTCCAAGCCTTATATAATGTAAGTGCTGCTTGGACACGTTCACATATCGCCATATCTTTGGCTCAGAGCAACAGCAGCAATTCACCACTTGCAGAGTGAAAAAAAGGTACAGAATTACAACAGGCCTAGAACTGCTGCCAACATATTTACTTCCTCTGTGTTATTTGTAAATTGATTGTTTCTTCTTTGGCTTATGGCAAGTAGAGAACTGTGTATATATGCATATATATTACATGTCTACCCATAAAATTTAACATTAGGATTGGACTTTTCCAAACTCAGAATATTATGATATCCTATAAACAAATATTACAATATATATTTGATTTAATGTGTCTCTTCTAGCTTAATTTTTTAAATTGATTTCACTAGCTCCAGGTCAAAACCTTTCTACCTAAACAACGGCTTTCACAAAACTGTTTACTACCTGGCTTATGAACTGAGAATCTCTACTAGGTCCTTATTGAAAATTAAATTAACAGGGTTTTCTGATATTATTTTTAAGCAGAGCAGGTAGATGTTGGCCAAAAGATATTCCATTTATTTACCATGTCCCCCAAGTTTATTTTCAGATGTGGACATCATTAGTTATCCTTCAAATTCACCATTGAAAATACTACCAAAAGGCAGCATGTTCCACTCATTAAGCAGTAATCTACCTATTATTTTAAATCTGCAAACCAACCTTTGGGGTACAAATTTTGAAAAGCCAGGTATGACTATCTTGTAAAACTTACACATTCCTGGTCCCACAAGTTAAAAACATTCCTGAAAAATATAAGAATCCGATAAAACCCTGCAGGAGGCGATCCTCGTGCTGACACCAGTTTTTCTACTCGAGGACAACCACATCCAGGCTGCAACCATCGGACAAGTGATTCCGAAAGACATGGAAAATGGCAATCTAGTTCAAAGCAGAAACATACAGCCTTTTTCCTTGCCAATAAGAAGAAACCTCCTATCACGGAAGTGCATTACCGAGCACATTTTATCAAGAGTGCCTCCTGGGGAGCCCAAAGAACAAAAAAGCATCCATTCGAGGTTGTCAACAAGCAAGCAGTGATGCAGAGTCACTTTGCAGGTGTCAAAAACCTCAATCACAGAACATCAGGGCCCTGGGCCAACCCCAAAAGAAAATGGATACCAGAAGAATACCAGCAGCTGCTTAGGGCTGAGCTAAAGCCAGGCCTGGACCCAGGGGGAGGTCAAGAAAACACTCGGAGAGCGCAACGAAGCAGAGCCTGAAACAGTGCAACAAAGCGGCAGACAGCTGGGCAACAACTGCTGGGAAACACAGGCTTGCGGCTGCAGAGGCAGGGGGGCCAGGTTCACAAACAGCTCAGAGAGCATCCTGGAGGCGGCCGCTTGGAGATGAAGCAGCAGGCGCTTCCTGCAGGGCCGCGTGGCAGAAGCTGGCAGCTCACAAAGATGTGCTTTTGCCGGAAAACCCACTGTTCACCCAGGCACTCTGGATCCAGAGACCGGTTGGGACGACACCCATAAATGGTTGCAGAAGTGTGGTGTCCATGCCATCTAGCCACTTACTGCTTTTCTAGGCCACCTGTTTGCCAAGTTCTAAGAAAACATCACTGGCGAGGGCTTACTGTAGCATCGTCCAGGAGAAAAGGAAGCCAGTGAACTGTTACATCTGTTAAATCAGACCTTGAGTTTTAACTCCTAACAAGTATATCCTAGACCTGTGTTTTCCATCAAATGTCAGAGAACCCCTGAGAGTGCCCAGATGCGCTGTTGGGGACCAGTAAGTTCATCTCTGGAAGAGTTTTAAAAGTATGTGTTTCCATTTAGCTCAGGGGGTGGCAAATTTCTTCAGTTAAAGGCCATATAGAAACTAGTTCAGGCTTTGCGAGCTCCCAGGTCCGCAATGGAACTACTCAACTCTGCCATTGAAAGAGAAGGCAGCTGCAGATATGGACAGAAACGGATGTGGCTATTTGAAAAAAATGGGCTAGAGCTTGGATTTGGCCCACAGGCTATACTGCTTACTCTCAATTTAGATGATAATCCAAAATACACACACACACACACACACACACACACCTACAAATGAATGTGTACCTTATATGTGTGACCACCTCATAACTAAGACCACATGACTTGTGAGATTGCATTTATGATTGAGTTGGCACCAAAGAGTACTACACAAATGGTCAAGGGTATGACCCTTGAGACTGGAAATGGACAACATGGGTTCCATGGACACCTGCGGTCTCCCCTTCTTCTCAGAATACCTTGCCCTTCCTAGGAGAGTCCCTCTTTCCTTTCCTCTTGCCCTGCATGTGGCATGGTAGGGGATAGGCAGGCCTGCCTCCTTTCCACTCCAATGCCAGGCCAGTAGCATCATGCCTGATCGTGTAACCTGAGTCAAGACAACTAAAGTCCCACCTGCAGCATTTCTGGGAGAGCTGTGGAAGAGCTCAGAGGTTGCGCTCTGGCCACAATGACCCCGATGGCCAGACCAAGAGACGGAAAGAGAAATGAAGCCCTCGTGGCCTCACCAGGGCTCCTAGGTTCAGGCAAGCAAGAGGCTCTACCTTTCCTGAACTGGGCTCTTAGTACTTAAAACTAAGAGCTCTGTTTATAAAAATCAGCAACATGCTAGCAAAAATAAAGGCCCAATGACAACCCTGACCGGGCAGCAATTCAAGGCAGCAATGCAGGCACATCAAACTTCAAAGCACCGCCACCATATTCATGCTCTGACATCTCCCCACTCCTCTCACTCACTGAGGAAAGTAGGCACATCCCTCCACCACTTTTCACCCTGACCTGAGTGTGTGTGTGCTTCCTTTTTCACTCACTTGCTCTGGGCAGAAACCTGAGAAAAGTCCCCCTCTTCCAACCCTCCACACTCAGCTTGTAACCAAGCGAGGTCCACCGTCTTTCATCTTTCCCCGTTTAATACATTCGAATTTCTTTCTCACCGCTGTGGGTCCCTTATTGCAACCCTCATTACGACCAAGAACAAAAAGCCTCCAATATAATCCTCTAACGGACACCCTTCTGCTCTGCTTTGGATTTCATGCCACTTCAGACAATTCCCCAAACGTTATCACAGAACGCAAGGCCCCCTCCCACCTACCTTGCCAGTCATCTTTTCTCCCTCCCACTCCCACCTGTTACCAGCTTTATGCCCTGCTCCTTGGACACCGCGTATTTTTCTTCCCGAACATGTTTTTTCCAAATAATTCTCCCTCTCTCTCATCAGTTTCTCATCTGTCCTTCAGGAACCAGTTCTCATGAGTGCCTCCTTTCCCCTCCCTTCCAGTCTGGGCCAAGCGCCCCTCTTCTGTACACGCTTATAATCATAAGCATGTCTCTCTGTTAGAGATATGGTCTGTTTACTTGGTCTCCCCACAAGAGTCTAAGATCCCGGAGATTATGGACTGCGTCTTCTTCTGGGCCAGTGCCCCCAACATGAAACATGGTTCCTGACACAGCTAAGCATTTACAAATGTTTGCAAAAGGAATACAGGGATGACATGAGCTGAATGCATCCCACACAGATGCTTTCTTGGGAGACAGCACACTCCTAGATAAGAATGACTTAACACTTTTAAATCAAAGGCCAATGTCTATTCAAGCGGATTTCCTGAATTTAAAATAAACCACACTCAAATCTTTCTCCCAAACTCTGAATAGAATTATCATATTTTTATACTCTAATTTACAGAAATCAGGCTAAGCAGACCCTTACTTTTTCTTTCTTTCCATCACTGCTAGTAACAACAGCTGTCTCTGGTCTCTGAGGTAAGTGCTCAGAATACACAAAACAATTTACAATGTTATTACTAAATATCCTTAAATCTTTTGGTTGACATGTATATAAGGAAATTACCTCCTTATCATTTTTGTCACTTTCTTAATTTTGATTCAGCGCCTCCCTTTTCTAATACCAATGCTGATACAGAACAGAAGTTAGCTGCAAGTTATGTGATTTTCTTGAGGAAAAAAAATCCTTAAGATACAAATAATCTCCTCTAAGTGAAGGAAAACCAGTATTTCACAAAAGAAATCATTCATTAGCTTTCAGTTACTCAAAACTGTGAGAGGGAATACCATTCGAGTTTTCAATAAAGTTATAGCTACAGTATTACTGTGGCCTCTTTCTACAAATTTCAGTCTATTCTGATATACTCTTTCTATTCTGGTAAACTTCTTCTGAACACACAAATAGCTTACAGACATACACAAAAGATTTTCTTCAAACACAGTAGGTAAGCTGCATGCAAAGCATTTACTCTATTTTTATAAAGATCCCCAGTGATGCTTAAAGAAAAAGCATTCAGGCTAAGTTCTGGTTTATGTTTAAGTTTTTATTCGGGCTTAGAGAAAAAGTTTAAAGTAAATAACATTCCTATCATATCTTCTGTTTTACAGGAAATCTTTGAACTTCATTTTCAACCAGTTTTCATAACTATGACACAAAAAGAAATAAAAGTGAAGATTCCAATTTAAGATTATTCGTAGTATTGAAAACAATTTTAATATCATTTATGGTCTACCTTATACCTACAAGGTTTGTGGCATACAAATAAACTGTCCAATTTGACACTAAATTTACTAATTCTTTCAGGCTTTAGTTTGAAAAATAAACTCTCACCCCCTCCCCAAAATAACGAATTCTAAGTATACAAAGATGAACATATGAGTATTTACTATGATAACTACCTTTAAAAAATGCAAAGAAGCTATTTCATAAAACGCACCCAAAGTTCAGCAGGCAATCAAAATATATCACAGAATTTTGTAAAGCACCAAAGATCTGCTTTTCACAAATACAGATGAATTCCAATTTCCTTTCTAACAACCTGTCTTGATTCCACCTCAAGAAGCTGACAATCATTTGTTGCTCTAGTTTCAGTCCACAGAGGTACCAGTCAAATAGGCCCATCTTTCTTTGCAGTGCCTCTGTTTTCCCCTCACAAAGAGAGTTCATTCCAATTTCTCCATAAGGATCCTTCCTCTACACCATAAAAGGAAAGCACTGTATCAAAAGCAAGAAAGAGGCGAATCCTCTTCAAGTCAACTTCTCTCGATTTTACCGAAGTTCACTCTTAGGGAAGTCATACTTGACCCTGTCCTTCATATTAGATCCCTTCCCCTTCCCATCTAACCCCTCACCCTGGAAAAATCCAGCTGTTACTCTTTTCTTTAGTCTTAAGAATCTACTGCTGAGGCCATGTTTAATAAGGCCCTGAATTACTGGTTTCTTGAACTAATTTAAATTAATCCCAGAGAGTTGAGAGCCATCCTGCAGAAACCATTTGTCGTTTCCCTTTAATAAATTAAAACAGTATGACGGATGGATTTTTTTTTAACCCGTCAGTAACAGAATCTGGTTTATTAAAATACTGGGTGAATTTTCACCTGAATATTCTAAAAATGTTCCAAGGAACAGATGTGCGCTAGAGAAAACTAGGCTGCTAGCCAATAAGAACCAAAAGTGCTCTCCTTTTTAGGAGCTTGCCACTTGCTGTTAGAATTTAGTTATCAATAGGAACAGAGTAAACATTCCAACTGAGAAGAAGGTAACACATGAGAAATAAAATGAAGATTATGGCTGAGATAAAAACATCTTTGGCTGATGTGGCTTACTCTATTAATGTGCCTCGTTTTCCACTGTATGTGTAGAAAAAAGAGCCAATGTTTTCCTGAAAACATTAGCAGTTGCCCCCAATTGGCCAATTTCAAACGTATTTCTTAGGCAATTGAACCCAAACCCTAAACCCTAAAACAGTGCTCTGTTTTAAGCTGAAAGGGACCCTGGGGAATCATTCATAAGAGCCATACCCTGACTTTAAAAGAAAACTGTTATCAATATGGTAAACCTTCAACAAGCTGACCTTATACTTTGAGCAGGAAAGTATTTCTTTTTCTGGGGGCAGGGGGAAGCAAAGCAAGAAATGAAAATATTAAATCTTAAACATCTGAAAGATGGGGGGTTTCATTTTTTAAAATTTTATCAAAGTATAGTGGATTTACAATGTTGTGATCATTTCTGCTGTATGACAAAGTGATTCAGGTATACACATACACACATCCACTCTTCTTCAGACTCTTGTCCCATGAGAGGTTATCACAGAATATTGAGTAGAGTTCCCTGTGCTATACAGCAGGCCCCACCAGCCAGTCATTCCATACATGACAGTACGCATACGCCAATCTGAAAGATCTGTTTTAATTAAGAAGGAGATAGATATTCTTTTTGTTTTTATCTTTTTACAGCTGCACCTGTAGCATATGGAAGTTCCCAGGCTAGGGGTCAAATCAGAGCTACATCTGAGGCCTATGCCACAACCACAGCAACAGTGGATCCAAGCCACATCTGCAACCTACGCTGCAGCTTGCAGCAACAGCCGGATCCTTAACTCACTGAGTGAGGCCAGGGATCGAACCCACATCCTCACAGATACTATGTCAGGTTCTTAATCCTCTGAGCCACAATGGGAACTCTGAGATCAATATTCTTAAAGGCAGAACTACCCATAAACAAATTAACATGAACTGTAAGTCCTGGTGAGGGAGCAAGCTAGTGAAAGAAAAACCAGCTTCCCAGAGAAGGTTTCAAAGAACAAACAGAGGTTTTACATCCAACTTTACTCGCTACAAATTAAAGATATAGAAAAGCATTCCTGGGATTTGGGTTAACTATTAATTCAACATAATCTTTCACAACATAACTGAAAAACAACTCTGTATTTTCATTATGATTTTTCCATATTAATATTAATAAGGAATATCTTAATATTAAGACATGTTCTTAAATAATGATTTTCCTTAAAAATGTAAGATACACATCACAGAGTGGAACAATTCTCATCAGATGCTAAGAAATTATAATTTGTATACATTCCTACACACAGTATAATCTAATCTAAAGAAAAGTCACTTGTGGTGACAAACATGAAAGACATCCAAGTTCTGGTTTTTGTATGTACTTTTAATTGAGTATATACTACAAACATTTTATTGGCAAAATTTGTGTGTGTGTGTGTGTGTGTGTGTTGCATGTATATGCATGTGTAAAATGGTTAAATTTCAACATCATTCTCCAAACTTATAACCCAAGATGAAAATTAAATTTTAAAATTAGTAGTTATTTAATACAGTTCAATGAACCCTTTCAAAAAACACTCAATCCATCTGAAATACCAAGTTACATGTTACTAGAAATAAGTCTAAATTTTGGAAGGCAACTATGCTCACCTTTGTGCCACCAACTCTGCACTAAAGAGTTTAAATTTTGAATATTGGCTTTAAAGAAAAAAATCCCTAAATGCCCTGTAGTATTTTTAGATGTTATTATACAGTGATTTTAAACTACCAGCTCTAGAGTTAATGATTAATTTCTAATTCAAGAGAAATACTTAATAAGCATCCTAGACACCACGGTACCAAGCTCTTTATAAAACATTAAATTATCCCAACAATTCTCTAAAGTAGGTATTACTACCTTCATTCTATGGAACAGGGAACAGAGGCTAAGAGAGTTTACTAAGGAAATCAAAATTATACAATTAGCAAGTAATAGTTCTGGGATTAGATCCCTAAGTAATCTGATTCCAAAATTCTTGTGGTCTTTTTAGTTTTGGCCACCCTGTTGCTTGGAAAGGTCTAAATGAAAGAAACATTTTCTAATTAGTTACAAAAATATACCACCAGGTTTAGATATTACACGTCACCATCTAGTACACGTCCTAAGCACACTTAGTGCAAATTCTCAATACACTACTGATTAAGACAAACACGTCAATGAAGAAAAACTTCAGCTTATCTGACACATATCTTCCCTAATCACCAGACTGCCAGGACCACTCTGAACCTGAACATACTCCAAAAAGAAAAAGTTACGCTGCAGAGAGAGACCATGAGTACCCAGTAACAATACGCCCTGCCAAGCAGAACCAGAGGACCAAAGATTATTCGCACTGGATGCACTGCAGAAGGAAAGAGCTCAGACTGACCAGAACATCTATTCAAAATAAGCCTTCACACACAGATAGACCAGAAACATGGGGAAAACAACAGAAAAGAAATAGAAGAGCAAACCTTGCTTCTGTGGTGAGATTAAGGAAAGCTGGCCAAAAGGGTGGACAGAGAACAGGGACAGAGATGGGGCACAGGGACGGCAATAGAAGCTGGGACAGCAGGAGCTCAACTACCGACTCCAAGTGAAAAAGTGAGCCAGGACCTGGAGGAGAATCAGTCCTGTTCCCAGGAGGGAAGAGAGATGTGATAAACAAGGATAACCAAGTCATGCCTCCTCTGGTCCAACACCCTCTCCATCTAATTGTAATAATGCAGCTTTCACAGAAAACATGCATCAGACTATTTCACTGGACCCTCAGTCTATGGTCAGCAGTTGTTATCATCATTTGCACTTTCTGACTAATTATAAGACCAAGTTTTAGGCGCTTAGTAGCTCAAATACTAGTTAATAAAGTGTTAATTCCAAAACTAAAATGCTACTCTTTTTTAAAAAATAAATTTTACTGCAGTTGACCTTCAAAACTGTGTTAGTTTCTGGAGTATAACAAAGTAAATCAGTTGTACATATACATACAGCGATTCCTTTTCAGATTCTTTTCCCATATAGGTTATTATGTGGTACTGAAGAGTTCACCCTGTGCTTTACAGTAGGGCCTTGCAGTTTTGCATTTCGAGTAAAACTGTACTCTTTTATCTTATCCCAACAGTCTTTCACAACACTGTCTATAGAATAGACTACAGTATTTTCAAAAGAAAGAAGCAATTATAACTTACTTTAGAATAAGTTCTTTAAAAAGATATCTACTAAGTAGGTATGTAAAACTTCAGCTATGTATGGTATTCACCTATACAGAAATCCCAAGGTGCCCAAAGGCTAAGGTTTAATGAATCAGGTTTAAACAAAAAAATCATAAGGGCCCAAGCATGTGTAATACTATGTAGATATACCTTCACTCAGTAGCATCACCCAATGTCTGCATACTATTAATAAATATTGATCTTCCCTATTCTCAGCTGTCTAAACACCTGTATTTTGCTGCCTGCCTCACATCTACAGTCTTCATGCATTGGAAGCCAACTTACTTTACAAGGCATTGTTCAACAAAAGTACAGGCTAATCAAGTTGAAACTGACAGCACTAATGGCCTGAACCCAGCCAGAACTCAGATTGAGACTTGAACTCACAGTTTTTAAATTAGAATCACTCACCCTGTATCTGGACTTACTGAGGTTCAGGTTCTTGTGCCTTTGCATGGAAGGAATTCAGCAAGAGACAAAGTGATAGGCAAGAAATAGATTTATTAAGATAGGATGCTTGTGAGAGATGCAAGTGGGCAGACAAGGAAGGAGGTTCTGGCCCAAGGATTAGGTGGGCTACAGTTTTATCATCCAAGGGGAGTAGGGGTGGGAAAAGATTGCCTCTTCCTCTTTCTTAGAGTAGTGGCAACTCCTTGGTATCCAGTAAGAGAGTATTTGACTCTAGAAGGTCAGACTAGGACTGTCATGGTGCTTATTCAAATGAGCACAACAGTGGTCCTTAAACTCCTACCCTAGGTCTGAACCTGAAAGCAGGTCTCACCCCATCCCCCACCCAATGACCTGAGGCATATCTCAAGCCTCCACTAGTAAGGCAAGCCTACCCCATTCTGATGCCTTTCTTGAGCAATTATTACCTTACAGTGATCTCCCAAAGTTCCCTAGGTTTCCCTCTCTGTCTTATGGTCTCTTATTGGGACTTTCACAATTACCTGTGCAACTATCCTATTCCATCTCTATCAAAGTCACTCACTATAGACTCAGTTTAGGCATCAGTATCTATTCAAGTCATAAGCCTAAGGCAACCACCTATCAATTCGTTTGTCAAAATCATATTCCAACTTCTGTCTCCACAGTAATGTTACAAAGAAGATGATATTGCAATACAAGATGGTGACAGATATTTCAATAGAGATCATCTCCTAGATTTTAGCAGGCTCTCTACCTTTTCAAACTATACACGTTATTTTAAACCCTTAGGATCAATTTAAAGATGTCATGATTGAACAAATATGAAAACAAAACAGAGAGATTAAATAAAATGGCTAAATTCACATGCTTCTGAGATACAAAAGATTATCCTAAACCTGGATTAAAAAAATCCAGGAATTTAGGCACTCTTTTCCACATGTCTGTAAAACACACTGAGCTACTGAGTGTACATTATATGAATCTGCAGCCCCTATTACAACTGGCAATGATAGAAATGAAGACTCTTATTAGACCCAGTCCATACAGAATCTGCATCTTAACAAGCCTAGGTGATGTGCAGGTAACGTGAAGTTTGAGAAGCATTGATCTAGAAATAAATATATATATTTACACACACATATATATACACATACACACACAGAGATGAAAAGAGATCCAACAAGAGGTCCAGCTCAAAAAATATCCCTTTAGGAGAGGTAGAAGGAGATTCATCTGGTTCAAAGAAACAGAGAATTGAAATTGCACTTTTAGTGGAAGTTCTTGTGGTGGCACAGCAGAAACTAATCCGACTAGTATCCATGAGGATGCAGGTTCGATCCCTGGCCTAGCTCAGTGGGTCCGAGATCCACTGTTGCTGTGAGCTGTGGTGTAGATGGAAGACCCGGCTCGGATCTCACTTGGCTATGGCTGTGGCTGTGGTGTAGGCTGGCAGCTGCAGCTCAGATTTGACCCCTTAACCTGGGAACTTCCATATGCTGTGGGTGAGGCCCTAAAGAAGCAAAAAATGAAAGTAAAAAAAAAGGCATTCTGAAGGCTTTTTTAAAAGGTAATTGTCCACGAGAAAGGACAAAGGCAGGGAGCGGAGGAGGAAGTAGTTATGAGAGGACCAGGTCTAAAGCTCCTGGGCCAGCCACAGGCGTCCTCAGGATCGGATCAGGACTGAATTTAAAAGTCGCTACTACAAACTCTCTCATAGAAATGGTTTACTTTATGTTGATAACATACAAAAGGTCTTAAAACAGTGAAATTTCATAGAAATGGTTTACTTCATGTTGATAACATATAGAAGGTCTTAAAACAGTGAAATTTCATTTTCTGTTCAACATGGAATGAAAGCAAAAACAGCAGTTTTTAAAAGAAAAAATAAAAAGATTTTGAAAAATATAGAGGTGGAGAAAGCAAACCTGAGATCATTTTAACAGGATATTTACAATAGAAGAATAGATACCCGTGGCAAAATACACTGGTATCTTTGTAATGGATTTTTGTTCAAATCTCAAATTTATTTTCTTTGGTTGAGGCATTATATATCCCTATAAGAGTGGGTTAAAGTGCAAAACCTTATTGCTTTAACATAAATTCAGTGACACAACTCAGCACCATTTTTTTTTTCAGTAGAATAACAATAACCTTCCTATTTTAAATGAGGTTTACCAAATGAATTCAGGTATTCCAGTTTTTCACATCAGCTATAAATAATTGCCTCCCTCTAAAGGGCCTATTTCTGCAAATAAAAATGTCTTTTTGCCTGATTAAACTTCTTCATCATTGGAGAACTTTTCTCCTGCAAATTTGTAGTTGGAAAATTTGTCATTAGACGCTTGCTTTGTCAAAATGAGCTCTTTTCAGTTGCTTTGGGAGAGCAGTCTTGTAGTTAATTATTTGGAAGAGGAGAGGAACATCCTATTCTAAAAGAAGCACACTTGACAAAATATTTGGACCCAAGTATTCTACCTTAAGACATCTTTTACAACCCAACGTAGTAGGCTCCATATTTATAATACCCTTAAAAACCTGTAGATAGGGCAGAAGCAGACAAAAGACAGTTTATAAAACAGTGAGAATGGTCCCCAGGGTAATATCACAGCTGCCAGCCCTACTACAAGAACCTCTTTTCCCAAGTGCCTCTGTAATGACAAAGTGTCCTCTTCAAACTGTAGTCAAGCCCATGAAAGCAATCCCCACAACCACCACTTAAGGCACCCCCGTGGAAGACACAATTTGCAGGAATGTTGTCACCTCAACACACATTGACCCTGTAAAGAGTTAGACTACTGATACTGACTCTAGTTTTTGTTTTTTCTTTTTAGAGCTGTACCCACCACATATGGAAGTTCCTGGGCTAGGGGTTGAATGGGAGCTGCAGCAGCCAGCCTATGCCAGAGTCACCAACCTATGCCATAGCCTCAGCAACTCAGATTCTGAGCCACATCTGCGGCTTACACACAGCTCACAGCAACGCCAGATCCCTAACCCACTGAGCAAGGCCACGGATCAAACCCACATCTCTGACTCTCATTTTTAGTTCAAGAGATACCTATAATAGAAAAGAGGCAGGGTAGACATGAAACAAATCAGAAATAAGCAAAAACAAGATATTTACTTTTCGCAAAGTGCTTTGCACTGATCTGCCTCCCTTGAAGACTAGTTTGATAACCTTGGATTTATAATAGATGTTCAATAATAACATGCTTTATAATAATACTAATAATAGCCTAAATATAGACATATAACCCAACTGAGAGATTAAAGCAAAAACAAAAAAGCAAGGCTATGGCCTACATCCTTTCAGTCTCTATAGAATATTTACAAGCAATTGAAAAAAGAACACAACACAATAAGACCCAGCTGTAAAAATTTCACTAACTTTATTCATCTTAAAAAAAGAAAACTTATTTTGTAAAAAGCAAACTTGTGAACTCATTTAAAATTAATACTCAAAGAATTCCAAGTATGCAGGGTTCTATGGATTGCCATTCTTCCCACTGTATTTTTAAACAATGTGGAAACACGGCTGTTTGAAATACTTCAGTGCCATCATTTAACACCATTCAGAATGTCAAGAGCCATACTGTGACCCAGTGGCCACTCTTCAGCAAATAACATATCCTTTGAAGTTAAAATACTCCTAAATGATACCAAGTGAGAATTTCTAGGTTAGGACAGTTGAATTTTTTTCTACTTTTAAGGAATTCAATCATCTCTGGAATAACGATTAGGAAAAAAAGCACTTTCATCACCAAAATTTGTGAATTTTTCAGTTTCAAGGATCAGTCAATTCCTTTACCCCATGGCAATATTTTTATGTTTTTTTCTATGTTTTTTTCCTAATTAAACTATAATCATAAGCCTATAGCAAACTCGTTTTTTTCTAAACTTGATGCTCCTGAGGAATACCACACATTTATTATAATAAAATCTACGTAAATAAAGGGTAATCATTAAAGGCAAAGGGACAGAAACATTTTATTTGACTACAACCTCTACCACACAGCTGCTATTCCAAGAGCACTGATGTGTGTTTCATTTGACAAATCATGTAGTTTCCTTGACTATAACTACACGCTGTGCCACACTTCCCTGCCTCACTCTGATATCACAAATGCTTGGCAAAGAAATCAAGAAACAAGAGCTCACACTAAATTATCATAAGCAAATAGCATCTCCTCTGCCACATACTAAGGTACATTTAACACAGATACAGTAGCACTGCCCCCAAGCAATGTGACATGTGTACAGCCTTGGAATAAGTAAATGTACATATAATTTCACTTATTTCCACAATAAAGTGGAATCCAAGGGTGGGGTTAGAATGTTCAATTCTAATCTCTTCCAAATTAATATTTTAGACATGAGCAAGTCAAAATCTCTCTCCATCTAATCTTTAAAACAATCATTTCTAGTTGCTCAAAATGAACCATGTCTTCTGAAATGCCCTTAAATAAAATAAATTACTCTAAAAACACGATAGCAACTTTTAAGGTAGAATCTTGAAAACAGATCATTTCAGTGTTCCCGCTTTCTTCAAATTTCTCCTGAGTAGATTTTGGCTTACTCAATTATTTCCCATTTACCTGTAAAGAAAAAGGGTCACGGTTTAACCCAAAACTGTAATTCCAAAAAGTTTCTAAGAGACTGAAACAAGCATCTGTACTTTCCATTCTAAGAAACCCTGAGTACCAGAGAAACTGACAAATGTTAACTGCAAAGCCATACTGTCAGAGAGGAGGAAAAGAGATCAATAGAAATTTGATAGTGCTGCATCTTGCTGGAATTAACTGCCTAGAAAATACAGCCAAAATAATCTCTGAGGCAAAAGTCTTCAAGCCCTATGACCAGTCAAGGCAAATCTAGTTAACTCAAAGAGTTCAGCTGCTGCAGACTTCCAAGGAAAACAACTGACCTGGGCAATTAGGAAGGAGCCATTTGGGAAAGGTTATTCTAAAGCTTCCACAGGTATGAAAAAAAGTGCTAATAAGCATCAGATCAAGAATAAGTCCAGTACAAACTATCCACCATGGATCCTCTGCAGAATGTTATGGGAAAGAAGCCAACAAAATCCCGATCAAAGTTTTAAAACATGAGTATCAATCAAAATAAACATTAGTTAATGCAAGTGAAATTCTGCTGCAGGGCAAACTATCAGTATTTTTATAAGTCTATCATCAGACTCCCAGACTCAAACACTGCAATACCTGGTAAAGTCCAGGTGGGAAGGGACAGACAGGTGGTGATACTTACTGACAAGGGTGAACTGCTGCTGACTGTATGATGCACCAAATATACAGGAAGCCCATGTCAGGTATTCATAATTAGCGAATGAATGAATGTGGTCCTTCATTCTTAAAAAGCCCATACAAATCAAATCTTCAAAGAAACATCAAGCATTGTGCATAATTACACCTGTAATTATCCTAAATAGTATGCCTTTTTCATCCGATGAAAAAAGGAAGGTATATGGCTCCTGCGGACAAGCCTCTCCACTTTTTTTGAACTAGGCTCTTAATGAGGTCAGCTATTCATTGAAGGAAGGAACTTACACTCAGTAACCCACTTGTTCTTTCCATCGAGGCTGCCACACTTGTCATTTTGTGATGTCATTTTTGTGAAGCCATTAAAGTAAGTACCCAAAGCTCATAAAACTTGGCTTCCAAGAGAGAATCAAACTCTAAAAGATGTATGTTACTGTGTTAAAAGCATGTTGGGTGAGAATAATGAAGTTATAACAAGGTAGGTGTGTCAGCCACAAATTTATCAGAGTAACTTAAGGATAAACTTTGTCCTTTCTCAATATTATGAAGGTGCCTGTTTTAGAGAAAATATACCCTTCACCTATGATAAACAGCTGCACCATTAAGGGCATTTTAAACAAGTGCTTTTAGGGCACCCAACAGCAACAAAGAGGTTAGGAAGACAAACTGTTCCTAAATGGAATCCAAAAGGTTGTAGCTATTTCAGAAGTGCAGCAGCAGGGGATTCAGTGTTACCAAAGGGGCACATAAGCTCTGAAAAACTAAGTGCAGATGACAAGATGATGTAAATTAATAATATGCAATAATTCAGCCCCCCTTCCCTAAAATGTAGCATACTTATCTGTGAAAACTAAGAGACAGATGGCTGGCAAGCAATTTTCCCTATGGCATTTGTACACGTCCGTTCAGTGCTTGTATTTGGGTCATTTGCTCGGATAAATCCCATGTGACAGGCTCAATGGAGGTAAGGCAAAGTGGTCCACACCAGCTTCATCTAATTTTAATTTCAATTTGCTGCTAAGAGAAGTACTTGTTCAAACAGCAAAATGAACCTTTCCCACATAGATTGCATTAAACCATCAAAACTTAGCTGGAAAATAAAATGCCCTGTGAAATACTTCATAAACTATAAACTGTATCTACTGGCCTTTTTTTCAGTACATTATCAACTGGGAAAGAACTCAGAGTAAACTATCAATCTTCTATAAGCTGGATTCTTCCAATAAAGACCTGAAGAGACAAACTTTAATGCAGAGCAAACCTCTCCCTTATTTACTTTGATTTTACCATAATTCTTCCTAAACAGGCTTTTACTAAATACCAGACATGACTTCAGTGGTTGAACATATTAGAATTTTAAGATAACAATCCCAGATTGGTCCAAGGCAACTCTATTAGAACTTTTCAGAGAGAAGATAGAGGGACTGATCATATCACAAGGGAATCTTACACCAGTTCAAAAACTCAAAATGACAGTAAGAAGAGAAGACCAAGTAAAAGGTACTTTCAAAACCTTTAAAAAAAAAAGGCTTTTTAAAAAAACTTGTCAACATGCTTTAAATTCTCTATTCCTTCATTTCAAATACAGTTAATCAAAATCCTTATGACTTTAAGGGAAAAAATCTTAATAAGTGTCTCTATAAAAACTGAGACATTTATAACTAAACAAGTAACTAAATAAGGAGTGTATTAATAAGAGTTTGGGGTAGTTTTGATTCAAGAGTAGCGATTCCTGCTGTGGCATTGCTTCTCCAAGTTTCACATAATTACTGCATACCAAAAACTAAGACACATGAAGGTAATGTTAGTAATGATCACGGCTGGGTTTAACAACTGCAGAACCGGCAGTCAGGAAAAAAAATTTTCAAAGCAGCCAGAACCCCATTTCTGAATTTCAAAAACTCAAATTGTCTTTTTTTTTAATCAAGGCATTATTTTACTCACTTAAGAATAAAAAGATGCATTAATTGCACTATCTTATTGTTATCTGTCATAAAGGGCATGTCATCTATTAGATGATATGGAGGAGATTATATCAGACTATAAAACAACAGTCGGTGTTTAGTTTTGTTGCTCTGAAGTAAACTGACTCAGCAAAGCCTAACAGGACATTAAAAGAGGATAAGGGAAAATGATACAATGTTATCCTCAACAAATATGTCAGAGGGCAGAAAATTTGGGGTCAGCAAGTTTTTTCCACTGACCTCAACATCAAATTTCTCCAGAAAATTAGGTGGTCCTTCAGGAAGTTGCATGCAACATGACTTAAAATTTGGCAAAAGCTACATATTTATAATTCCAATTTTACTCTAACCACAATTTAAGATTCAATTTAGTCGTTACTAGACAGAAGGCAAGGGGAAAGAGGAAGAATCTGAAACCATCTATTCCTTTTCATTAGATATGGTAAATTCTACTCTTCTACTGTTTGTTTCATCACATCATAGCCATATTCTTAAGTTTAGCACAGAAACGCTTGTAAAATATTATGTTTTACCATAGGGAAGTTGATTTTGCTATAAGAAAGTTTCGGATTACCACTTAATCTCAACCAAGCAACATCAAACATTGAAAGTAATTACATGTATAGTTTATAAAGCAAACTTGATCACTATATTTAAAAGAAATGATAACTTGGAGAAGTACCACAGCAATAATGTTTAAGCTAAAGCAATGGAAACAGCAAATGCCAGATTCTCCAGCTAAAATGCAGTCTTGATTTAGTTAAGCAAGTCAAGCGTAAGAACCATCTCCTTCCCTGAACTGCTCTTTCACTTCCTGCCCTGTCTTCTCCTTACAGAACCATATTTCACAAAAGTTCCTGGGGTGGGAGGTGGGGGTAGCAGAATCCATAGACGTAGTTTAATCAAAGTTTTACACTTGAGTCTTAGTATTCTGAAATGAAGTGGCACAAATAAACACATTATCATCATCATCCAGTTTCCACTGGACTCCCCAGCTCTTTTCTCCCTTCTCACACCAGAAAATTAGAGCAGTGAGACAGAAAGTCTATCCGGGAAGTGACAATTTCCAGTGCCCCTTGGCACTGAATCACCTGAACATGCTACGCAGACAGCAAATAGGCTCCATGCTCCTATGGATACCCATTTCACAATTTTTAGGACGCATAAAAACCAAGTTTGATAAGATTTCATATTCTCATGAGTATGTAATTGCATGTGCAATTCTGCTAAGAAAAGCAGAGTAAAATACACTTTCCAAATTGTAGCTAAGTATATATTTACATGCCTTCAACATCATACCCACATACATTCTCTGTATATCATATATTGAGCGTACTCTCATTTAGATGATATGGGAAAATCATCACATTAAATTCATCCCACATATCTAGGTATACAAGTCAGGGTTTCTGACACTCCATTCAATCTATATAGCAGGTAAAAAACATAACAACTGCCAACTATCAAAGCACAACTAACTTATCATTACACTCACACCATTTGACCCAAGTTACAACACCAACACTTCTGAATGATGACTGAAGAAAATAAGTGTTAAGTCTATAAAAAATGTACATGCAAATACAGTTCAGTTCCAGCTTTAAACTTTATGAGAGTTTCTTCTGACATGTGCTTTTTAAAGAACTGGACAGCAATAAAGAAATGCAACTCCAGGAATGCTTCTACCATAGTTACAATATTACAGTAAGTTACTTCTTCTATAAGCTCTAAATTATTGGTTTAAAGGCTTACTCTTCACACTGTCCCCAACAGAGCCAGTAACTCCCCAGATTCTTCCCCAAGCTCACGTTAGTGAATAGTCATCCATCTTTGGAAGCAAGAGCTTTTTCTGTCAATGCCCTAGGAATAGCAGGTACACAGTAACACAAAATTGGAAGGAAGAGAAGCAGCTCACCTCACGCTTACATACAGACCATTTATTTCTCAGAGCCTGTAGCATAACTGCTGAAATCTGGACGCTGCTTAAAAGTTGAGGAAAAGTTTATGTCTAACAGTGGCTTCCTATCAACTAGTCCCTGATAGACACTACATAAAATGAATTAAGAAGGATTTGCTCGATGTTCTTGCACCTATTATCAGGGGATTTCCTAACAGACATGTGGGTGTAAACCAAGATTTGCTGACTTAAGGCATACATCCATGAACATGCTTTCATGCTTTTAGTCCGAGAGTGAGCACAGCAGAGGATACAGAATATGGGTAATCACCACCAGGTGAAGATTCTTTCTGCCTTCATCTCCGCTCACAATCAACCGCTTTGCTTAAGTTCACTCACGGCCTTGCCCTGACCCTGGGGATCCATTCACTTTCCACAGCCCAGAGAGGCTGCTGAAAAGCTGTCAAAGTAAATCTGTGCTCACTTTTTGGATGGTTTAATTTCAATGGAGCATGAAACACCCCAGGACGGTTAATAAGTTTAGCCAGGCATGCTGTTCTCCCTAATATATTTTAATTATGCATCTGTTTTAATTATAATCAGCTTAAGTCACCAGAAAGGCACAAATCGAAATTTTCCCTAATGGCTATTGGAGCCTTTCATCAGTTCCTAAACACTAACAACGTTTAAAAAATAGGTAAAGGCACGAGCACAACTGTGACATTTTCCAGAAATCGATTCAGTTTCTCTGACAACACAGTTCAGGTCTCATTAGCCATCCAAACTAACCCAAACGCAGAAGACAACTTGAGTCTCTAGGGGCGTCTTCTTCCCCAATTAGCACAAAAGAATCGCTAACGTCCAATGTAAAACTCCCAAACAGAAATGAAAACCCAGGTTTTTATAAAGTGCTACTCCATCGATTGGTGAGGGAGGCGAGGGAGCCGGAGAGATGAGCAGCAGCATTATCCTGGCTCAAAGTAAAGTACACCGTACGTCAAAAGGGAAAGTTGAAGCAGAGTGCGAGTGAGCTCTCCACTATTTTGGCAACTGTCAAACGTGTTTTAACCTCAGTAAATAAAAATGTCCCATCAATAAAAGGAAACGCTACAGGGAAGATCTATTAGGGGGCGGGGAGCAGCTTCCTTCCAGTACAGACGTAAAAGCGCTCAATGTGCTTTTGCTGCACCAAGGAATACCTAAGAATTGTTTTCAATAGTTCATTAAACAGTTTCCCAAATTGCTGCGATTTCCGCCAAGAAACTTAAGCGCCTGCCAACTGTGAGGAAGCACGGGAGACAAACCTCCCTTGCGGCAAACTAGGAACCCAAACTCCCTCAGCCCGCCCAGTGCGCCCGCGTCCCCAGTGTCTGCTTTAGGTGTTGATGTTTACACGTCTCCGAAACCTTCAGGTGCTGGACTAGTTCTCCCAAGACGCACTCCGAGCTTTAAAGCGGGGAGCTTTAGAGCCTCAGCAGAGTCACTCCTTCCTCTCATCCCCCTTACCTGTCATCATAGCAGAAATCCGCACTCAGGGTGTTGAGATACAAGGCGAGCCCCAGAGCGCTGCTCACCAACTCTGCAATCATCTCTCCACTGCCTTCCCTCCGGCTCGGCTCCCAGTGCAAGGGCAGCAGCGGCAACAAAAAACAGAAGCATCAATCCCCACCTTCCGCCGCCTTCTCCTCCCAGCTTCACTTTTCTCTCGCTTCCAAACACTCCTTTCCTCCCTTGGGTCCTTCCAGTCCACCGCTCTCCTCCTCCTCCTCCACCTCGCGCCCGTCTCTGCAGCTCCTCGATCCTCCCTGGGTGCGGGCTTACACCGCGCTCCCCATGCCTGGCGCCGGCGAGGGGCTAGCGGCGTTCGGGCTCCGCGCCACCCGGCGGATGCACAGGGCTGGTCCTTTGAGCGACCCGCGCCCCCGCCCTAACCCATGGCCGTGCGAGGAGCCCTAGGTGAAGAGTGGGACTCGGAGGAGGTGGAAGAGTGCGGGGTGGGGGCAGAGGGACCGGACCAAGCCGGGCTCTGGGACCTGCTGGAGGAAGAGAGAGAGCGAAGGGCGGGTGGGAGGGACAAGGCGAACCGCCTCCCCTCGCCGCCTCCCGGGCGCACAGCTCGGGTGCCGCTTGGGCAGACTCTGGCCGGCACAGCGGCTGTAGCTCATTCACTCTTTAATAGCTCCCTCCCTGCCGCAGCCCATTCTCCAGTGAGTGAGAAGGGGTGGCTGGAGACTCCAGAAGCTCCCGCGTGGGGTTCTCGGCGCTGCCCCCCGCGCCTGCGTGGCCAACCCTCCATCCCGGGTTCGTTCAGCCCCTTTCTCCACCCAGATCCGCCCATAAGGTTCCGCCCACACTACCCCTGAGCTGGAGGCTCCTCCCACCCTCCCGTCGCCAGAGGCTCCTCCTCCCCATCTCCTCTCCCTCCCCTTGTTTCGTTCACCCTAGATTTCTCTCTGGGAAGCCCGGGGGACCCAAGGGCAACCGCTGGGAAACAACCCAGAGAGGCAGCTAGAGTGCGCCCAGAGCGAGGGAGCTAGAGGAGAAAAGAGACCGGGGAGGACGCCGTCGCTCGCCCTGCTGCTGCCTGGCGGCGCCTGGCACCAGCTAAATCCCAGCCCCAGCTCTGTGTGTGCCAAGCGCTTCCAGGCTTAAGTCCGGTCAGCTGGAGAGACTTCTGGAGACCGGGAGAGGAAGAACAGGTCTGGCGAGTGCTACAACCTTTGTTGCCACAAACACACTTTCACTGTGCATAAACTGAAATGGGGTGGGGGTGGGGGGGGACTTGAGGGGCATTTTAGTAGCGAGAAATTTCAGTTCCGAGCCTACGGTTGTCCTAAATGTCAATAGAAAGATGTCTGGGGAGGGAATTGTTCCCTCAGTCAGGTTAAAAAGAAAGGACCCCCAAAGAGGAAAGACTTGCGCTCACACAAAACATACTCCACAGCTGCGGGGGCTTCCTGTAGTTTCTAGGGGATTGTCAGGTTGACCCCGAGGATATAGAAAAGAAATGCCTCTGGCAGCCTAGTACAGCGCTATCCTTAAACCTAAGAAGGTGGGAACTTAATGCCCTTTCCTTTCCGCCTGGATGCAGGAATAGATGGAAGGCGTCCAGCATGATGAAATATGGTGTAGAAGAATGCTCTGGGTAGAACGAGCTCTGGGTACTAAAGCTGCAAGACCAAAGAGGACCGTGGGCTGCCTGCCACACCTCCCGGCTTGGCGGCTTTCTGGTGGACGTGTGGATCCCTTGGACCACTATGAACACTACTGCAGCGCCCCCTGCTGCATGGAAGCCACGATGCATGGAAAACAGACCTGTTAGAGCGCTGACTCCCCCCAAACACCGCTATCACCATTCCAGAGGTGGCACCGAACTAGCACACTCTCCAGATAGGCGAAATTGAGTCCCCTGGATGTCTGCCAGTGGCTGAAAAGCAAATCCCGTGATTTGGGTGTCTGGAAAACAAAGCTCCACCTTTTCCTGATTTCACAAGGACATCTATGTAGATGAAATGATGAATATTTATTATACCATTGCACTGTGGCCCAGTTTTGTGTCCTGGGAAAAACAAACATAAACGCACATAAAAAGAAATCGTATCATTAAAGGCAGGGCTGATCTTTGACTTTTTTAAACCCCATAACCTCTGCTCACTGTCAAAAAGTTTTTAAAATCCTATCGGTTGGTCCATCAAGTTCCTGTTTCCCTCCACTGCACTTACATCTTGATACTGGATCCTAAGACACTGGAGGAAGGGAGCCTCCTCTGGAATTAGATGCCTGACTTTGAGTCCCCACTCTGCTGCTTACTGAGTGACCTTTGGCCAGTCACTTAACCTTTTTGTGCCTCGGTTTTCTCACCTATAAAACAATGATGCTAATAATACCTATCTATGCATGCTATTATTATGAGGATGAAAGCAGTTAACATGTGTAAAGCACCCAGAAGGGTCCTCATTGAAACAGAAGTGTTAGGTGCTGCTATTATTATTATTATTATCATTATTATTATTATTATTAACTTCAACTTCACCTTATCCTTTAGGTTTTTAACTAAAACCTAGATGTTTACCTCCAAAACTATCCCAGCACATCCACACTGCTCCAGTCCTAGTCCAAGCTACTCCTGCCTCCTCTGTGGACTAAAGCAGAAGCCCTCTGAGGGGTTTCTTTGCTTTTCCTGCAATTTCCACCCTTCCCCAATCATAACGTAAGGTATTAGACAGAAGATTCTTTAGAAACCCTACAATCTCCCTGCTAAAAAATGTTCAGTGCCATCCTGTTGTACTAAATTAGTCTCAAATAATTTGATTATACTCAAATCCTTACCATGGCCAGCCAGCCCTTCATTTGGCCCTGACTGCCTCTCTCCCATCTCATGGTTCTCCAGCAACACAGACATCTGCGCCTCCAGAATTTACACTTTTCCTTTTCCCACGTATAATGCTTTCTCAGCCAATCTTCTCCAGCTCCTTCTCAGCATTCAAACCTTAGTTCAAATGCCATCATCTAGAAAAGCTTCCCCAGCCCACACTTTATATGGTAGCCTCCCCTCCAGCAGTCTCTAGCCCATCAGGACACATTATTTTCCTCATAGTATGCCTTAGAATCTGCAATTACCACCAGAATAGCAGCTCCAAGAAGGTGGGGAACTTATCAGTCTTGTTTTCTATATAAGACCCCACACCTATAAACATCTGGACAGATAGAAGAAGAAAAAAAGTTGACAGTGACTGAACAAATAAATGTGCTCAGCAGAAACTGTGCAACAAATGAAAATCCATAAATTTTCATCACCAAACACTAGCATAAGCTGATTTGTTGTCAATGTTAAAGATAGTGTAGAGGGAGTTCCCATTGTAGCTCAGCAGTAACGAATCTGACTGGTATCCATGAGGATACAGGTTTGATCCCTGGCCTTGCTCAGTGAGTTAAGGATCCAGCGTTGCCATGAGCTGCAGTTTAGGTCACAGATATGGCTCAGATTCTGCTTTGCTGTGGCAGAGGCTTAGGCCAGCACCTATAGCTCTGATTCAGCCCCTAACCTGAGAATTTCCATATGTCACACATGTGGCCCTAAAAAGCAAAAAAAATAAATAAATAAAAAATAAAAAATGAAATAAAGGTAGTGAAGAATTAACAAAAGAGACGAGGAAGTAGGTTAAAACTTCCTAAGAATGCACAGCCTCTGTAGGAAAGTGGTGGTGGTGGGAGTCACAGACAGCTCTCTTCAATAATTACAAGGACTCAGAGGCATAAAAGTATTAGAGAGGTTGGGGTTCAGCCAACTAAAAGCTTGTAAGCACTTTCCAGAGCTATCTCCATTTTCAAGGCTCCAACCGTTTTAAAGAAATATTTTCTAAATTCCTTCTCTTCCTCTTTTTCTCCTCTCCTCACCCCCAACTCCTCTGAATAGGAAGCACAAGCGACTGTGAGAAATGTCACAAAATGGCACGTCTTGCCATTCATGATAAATGGAAAGCTGAGAATCCAGCTGTTTTTGAGAAATCTAGTTGCTTTTAACAAATTTTCCTGCTATAATGTAACATGGGTCTCAATATTCTTCCAGTGCATTAAGCCTTGGTCTCTTTCAGACTGCTCTCCAAGGGCTGAGAATCAGCCAATGCCTGCATTTTCTACCTTCCTTGAACGACTTGGGGGTGGCGGTGGAGGGGATCGGATTAAAGATGTAAAGATGTCATCACTCTGCTTGAAGATCATTTCAAATCTAAAGACATTGCCTTATAATTTATTACAGTGTACTCACCCATTGTGAGATGGCTGCCTGGGTTCTGAATATAGATATATATTCTACTTAAAGCTACTGTTGCTCTCCACAGATGAAGAAAATTAGACTGGTTGGGTTGAGTGTTCCACCTTAGACACAAGACTGGCCAAAAAAGTGCTAAGCCCTTATTTTCCCCAAGTAGGTCCTACACATCTGCTACCTCGCCACTTCCTCAATGAATTATTTTTTATAGTTGCCTGACCTACCCTGCATTTGTTCTGCATTCCCAGCCCTTTGTTGTATAATTCATACCTTTGCAGTGCCAATTCCTCAGGGTAAAGATTTCCTTATTTGCCTAAGACATTTTTAGTTTATTGTGCAATACCATCTTCCCTTTGGGTGTTGCATAAATATTAACTAAAAATCCACATCTGGTCTTGGTCGTCATTTCTATTTGTCCTAATATAACTTCTCTTTGAACAATTCATTTGGAAAGCGTGCCAAGGGTGAAATGTGGCACATAAATTCTCCTGCTGCCTAGAATGCCTTTTAAAGTGCCCACAGATTTGGTTATTTATGAACAGAAGATTTGCACCTCTTCCTTACTCCCTCAATTTTAAAATTGCACCAGGCCAAAGTAATTACAATCTCCCATATGTTTTGTGAAAAGGTATCCAGGAACCTCCTGCTAAAAATCTTAACAGATTGACTAGGAAGCAGAAAAACACTAGCCCAGCAGGTGAAACTGCCTGTTAAGGGAGGTCTCCTCTGGAGGACTCATAAGCTCTAGGCTTTACTCAGGAAATGACCCCGCAGGAGAAAAACAGCAGAGCATGGATGAAATGTGGGTCAGGGAGCTGAAAGAGGCACCCAAGCTGCTTGGCTAACTAATGACAGTAAATGCACTGGCTACACACGTTACCTTTAGATGCTTCCCAGAGTACCTTAAAATGCTGCCCTGTAGACACTACAAATGTAACATCACTTTATTCCAACACTTTGTGATCCATTAGGAATATAATCAGGACGATGCAGCCATGGCAAGAGACCCTGCCACCTCTGTCACAAACTGGTTCTTAACAGCCCTGGGCTGTTAAGATGCTACTAAAATAAAAATCTCTTTAAGAATTTCTCCCTCACCCAACTTCCAGTTCAGGGGATGTGAGGGCAGAGGAGGAGAGGAAGAGGAGGGGGAGTGTAGAAATAACATGTTAATAACCAGGTATGGATAATTGCAGCGATGTTGAGGCTAATGTTAGAATTCAGAATCTCAATCAAGAAAAGCTAGGAGAAGTTCCTTCATAGAATCTTTCTAAATGCATTCACATGCACTGGTCAAAATAGTGATCAAAAATATTCTAACCACGTGAAAGTGGCACAGAATTTGGGGTAACAGTTTTGATATGCCTCCGATTCTGTAAAATAAAAGATAAACAGTAGAAAGAAGATGAGTTCTGATGTGGACCTGAAGTCAGTTTACTAGTTATTCATGTTGATGTTTAGCCCAACATGGACTGTTGAAAGCCAGCATTGTCCACTAGAACTTTCTTATACCTATGCTCCCCAGTGTGGTAGCCATCAGCTACGTGTGGCTACTGAGCAGTTAAAATACGGTTAGTGTGACTGAGGAACTGAATTTTAAATTTTGTTTAATTTTAATTGATTTAAATTTAAATCAGGACACTGGCTAGTGGTTACTACATTAGACAACACAATGAGTTCACTTAAAAGCCAGTTGCCTACTCCTGTCTGTAGTCAAAGCTTTGCACCAGAACCTCTTGCTCTGATCTGCACCACACCCACATGTGACCCACTTTTATTTATGAAATAGCTACTAGCTCTTGAACACTTTTTAGGTATTAGGCATTTTATGGAGCACGATCTATGTTCATGATCCCATTTAATCGTCTCAATACCCCTGGGAGACAGGTACTATTGCTACCATATTTTACAGATAAGGAAATGGAGGCTCAGAGACGTTTAGGAAATTGTCAGTAGCCTTACAGCCTCTAAATGGTGGACCTGACATTCGACTGTATATCTTTTAACTCCCAAAGTCTGTGTTAACCACTACTCTGTATAGTCTTATTGCTCCTTAGGAAAGCAGCTCTTTTCTGTCTTCCCTGTTTGCCAGTTTCTGTTCCCCTCTAACCTTGAAAAAACCTAATTATAGGAATGAGTCAGGCAATTTAACCTAACTCGTGACTTATGTTCTCCTGGATGCACACCATGCCTTACCTAACCTGCTGATTCTTTTCCTAAATTAAAAGAAGAAGAAAGAATCAAATAATTAAAGAATGACTAGCTCTCTACCCTCAACAGGCCCCTTAGCAATCCTGTAGGCAGATCACACAGGCAAGATAACATCTGAGGAGAGAGTCAGCCACCCTGCAGGCAACAGTGCAAGATGCAGAACCCAACCTCCTGCCCTGATGATTCACTAGGATTCTTCCCTCAACTTTTTCCCCTTTAAAAGCTGTCAGAGCTGAGCAGAATCTTCAGAGATAGTCTCTGGACAGGAGTCCACCTTCTCCCCAGACTGACAGCTTTTCTGATTAAAGCAACTTTCCTTTTCATTGACACTTGCCTCTTGATTATTGGCTTTTTTTTTTTTTTTTGTATTTTTTGTAAGGCTTCACCTGTGACATATGGAGGTTCCCAGGCAAGGGGTTGAATTGGAACTATAGTCACCAGCCTACACCACAGCCACAGCAACTCCGGATCTGAGCCAAGTCTGTGGCCTACACCACAGTTCAGGGCAACACCAGATCCTTAACCCCCTGAGTGAGGCCAGGGATTGAACCTGCATCCTCATGGGTAATAGTCATATTCCTTTCAGCTGAGCCACAACGGGAACTCCTGGATTATTGACTTTTGAGCAGCAAGCAGCCAAACCTGAATTTGGTAACATTTCTTTCCATTTAAAAGTCACATCCTGGGAATTCCTGCACAGTGAGTTAAGGATCTGACTGCAGCAGCTCGGGTTGTTGCTGGAGGCACAAGTTCAATCCCCAGCTCAGTGCCACAACTGCAGCTGTGGCTTGGATTTGATTCCTGGCCTGGGAACTTCCAATATGCTGTGGGTATAGCAAAAAAAAAAAAAAGTTTTTGTTTTTTTTTTTAAACAAATAGATAAAAGGGCACATCCCCATAGACTCTACTTCAGGAAAAGGAATTCCTGGCTACAGCCAACGTGCTTTGATTAAATCCATATTCTTCTTTGTCTATAATCCCTCAGGATATTCAGGATAAAATACTGTGGGAGTCTTTCTTTGCCTACTTAAATTTTGCCTGATTTTTCCCAAATCTGATATAGACACCTGCAAAGACTATACTCTAACCTGTAACCCTTCCCCATAAGATAGACACACACCATATATTTTTAAGAATAAATGCACTCAAACATGCATATACATTTTCCCTAACATAATCCACACCATCTATGAGAAAAAATAATTGAGATAAGCCTAATCCAAACACCAACAAAATAATGAAAATATCCATGTAAACTAAAATTTGGAAAAACAAATAGAACATTTATAAAAGCAACAAAATCATTATGTTCAAAACACAACCCCACTAGAAATTTGCACCTCAAAAAGCATGTTTAAGCCATTAATTAGTGCTGTTAGGTGACTAGAAGGTCTATTTGCAGTTCGGCCTAGTTATCTAACAATAAATGAATGGCAAGTTCCCATTGTGGCTCAGCAGGTTACGAAACTAACTGGCATCCATGAAGATGCCGACTCGATCCCTGGCCTCTCTCAAGGTTAAGGATCTGGCATTGCCGTGAACTGTGATGTAGGTAGCAGATGTGGCTCGGACCCTGCGTTGCTGTGACTGTGGCGTAGGCCAGCAGCTGTAACTCCAATTCAACCCCTAGCCTGGGAACTTCCATATGCCACAGGTATGTCCCCCTCCACCGCCAAAAACAAATAATTATAATAAATGAATGAAAGTCAATGCATTTAAAACTCTTGCAACAGATGTAGTTAATTTGCCCATTTGAATGAATAAATTTTTTTTTTTGCTGTTTTTAGGGCCACGCCTGCTGGATATGGAGGTTCCCAGGTTACGGGTTGAATCGGAGCTACAGCTACTAGCCTATACCACAGCCACAGCAGTGCCAGATCCAAATCTGCATCTGTGACCTACACCACAGCTCATGGCAACGCCAGGTCCTTAACCCACTGAGCGAGGCCAGGGATTGAACCCGCAACCTCACAGTTCCTAGTTGGTTTCATTTCCGCTGAGCCACAATGGGAATTCCAATAGGTATCTTAAAATACATACTTTATTTAGTATTTACAAGTGAATGACATATTTATGGCCATACATACTTATACGTATAATACCATCCTGAATTTTTTTTCTAAATGCTCTGTATTTCTTTCTTTTTTTTCTCCTTTTCAATCTATTCTTTCATTTTTGCCTATTTTGCTTCTGCAAAAGAGATTTCAATTTCAAGGCACTAAACAACACAGTCGCCTTCTCACATGTGAAGATCTTGACCTGAAATATACAAACTAATAAGAAAACAGGTAGTCTGCAGTGGTAGATTTGAAGCTAAGACATTTATTTTCCTGGCAGTAAGTTCCAGAGAGTCAGTCCTTGGATAGAAATGGACAAATGATGAAGACATGGAATTCATCAATTCCAAACTGAACACCAGTGGATCCAGAGCCTCTCATTCCTCTATAACACCTCCTCCCTTAAGTTAATCACATCACATGCCAGTGCTAGGCTGGAAGGTTATGATCCATTACCTCTGATAATTTTGGCCAAGTGTCTTCCTGGATTTATATTGCAAACATGGGATGCAGACAATTACCAATCTGTTTTCTGTCAGGATAGATGGATTTGCATTTTCAGAATTTTACATAAATGGATATAACACCACATACATTTTCAGGGTTGAAGGTTGCCTTCTTTGACTAAGCATACTTATTTTGAAATTCTTCCATGGTTTTGTGTGTTCTTTTTATCTGCATATAATATTCTACTTGTATGGCTATACCACCGTTTGTTTATCCATAGACCTGTTGATGAACATCTGATTTATTCTCAGTTTTGGATACTACAAGCAAAGCTGCAATGAACACTTGTGAAAAGCATTTGTTTGGACATAAGCTTTCATATCTCTTGGGTAGATACCTAGGAGTAGGATGATTGAGTCATTTAATTAGCATTATTCAACATTTTAAGAAACTGCCCAACTTTTCCCAAGGTAGTTGTAACAGTTTACATCCTCATAAGCAGCTTACAATAGTTCCATTTACTCTACACCTTGCCAACACTTGATAGGATCAGTCTTTTCAATTTTAGACAACCAACTGTGTAGTAGTATCTCCTTATAGTTTTAATTTGTGTTTCCCTAATATTAAGGATGCTGAGCATCTTTTCATATGCTTATTTTTAACCCATACATCTTTGGTGATATGTCTGTTCAAGTCATTTTTTCCTCCTCCTCTTCCTCCTCTTCTCCTCCTTCTCTTTCTTTTTCTTCATTGTTGTTAGCTGCTTAAGCAACACAAATTTATTGGCTCATAGTTTTATAGTCAGAAAGTCCAGGATTGCTCAATTGGGTTCTCAGCTCATGGTCTCACTTGTTGAGAATTAAGGGGTTTAGACAGCTGGACTCTCATCTGAGGGTTCTGGAGAGGAATCCACTTTCAAACTCATTCAGTGTTAGCAGAGTTCAATTCTTTTGCAGTTGTAAGACCGAGGTCTCCATTTCTTTGCCTCTCAGTTTTTAGAGGCTGCCCTCTTCCTTCTCATGAGGACCCCTTCATTTGAGAAGTGCTTGGGGTCCTTTATATGCTTCAAATCACTCTGCCCATTTTTTTTTTGTCCATTAAAACAATTACATTGTTTCCTTTCTTCTTATTGGATTTTGAGAGTTCTTTATTCAAAATATGTCCTTATAAATATATAAATATATGTAATTTGCAAACATTTTCTCAACCTGTGGCTCGTCATCTTTTCATTCTCTTAATAGTGTCTTTCAAAGAGTAGAAATTCTTAATTTTGATTGAATTGATCTCTCTCTCTCTCTTTTAGTTTTTGTATTGTTTTGGGTGTTGGATCCAGGAAATATTTGCCTAATTTGAGGTCACAAAGATTTTCTCCTGTTTTTCTCTAGAAGTATTGTACTTCGGGGTTTTAGAGTTAGATTAATGATCCAATTTGACTAGTTTTTATATGAGATGAGGTAGGCTTAAGTGTGTTTGTTGTGGTGGCTTTTGACCCTTGGATATCAAGTTGTTCCAGCACAGTTTGTTAAAAAGTCTGTTTTCCTCACTAAATTGCCTTTTTTATCTTTCTTAATTGACATATATGTAGGTCTTTTTTTGGATATATATTCTGTCCATTGATCTTTTTGTCTACTTGAATACCAATATTAAACTGTGTTGATTACTGAAACTTTATAAGTCTTGAAGGTGGGCAGTAAAATTCTTACAACTCTGTTCTTTTTCAAAGTTGTTCCCCACTTCTATTTAATTACATTTTTAATTGTATTTCCATCCACCATTGTAAGCTCTTATAATTGGGCTCTTGTTTTCTTCCACTTTTCAATTTATTTATTACATAAATTTATGTATATGTGTGATTATGTATATGTGGGTATTTGGGTATATAAATGTAATTGTTATCTGGTTTCTGAGTGTGTTGCTCTGAATGAGAAGTAGATTAACATTTATGGCCTACATATCGGGGCATAATTAAGGTATGCAGGTACCACTCTTAATATCCTCAAAACATTTGCTCAACATATTTTACTCTTTATGTTCAAAATAAAAAATGTATTATATGCTTTGAAAGTGAAGCAACACTTTAACCTAGCTGGGATTATCACTCACATCTGTACTGTCACTGGATGGCACTAGTCACCAGCATCCACAAGAGTTAACTGTTTGAAAGGATATAGTTACAAGTTTGTTTTCTTTCCTAGTGTTTAAATCTACTCTTCCATCCCTGCCCCCTCTCGTGAATTCATGCCAGCAAAGTATTCCCTCTTTTTCTGTAGTTCCTGTTCTATCATCAGTTTTACTTTTGTGAGGTTTCAGAACAAGACAACTTCTTTGGAAACATTTTACTGTGTTTAAACTTGAGTTGGAAATCACTGGTTCTCAGCAAACAGTACATATCAGGTTCTGTAGTCAGTTTTAACCTTTCAGCTGAATGGAAATACAGACCTCAGTCTCAGGGCTATTGCACCAGCCCCCTACGTACAGAAGCAGGCCACAAAAGTACCCAGCGGAGATAGGCTGATACTGATCTGAGGGATTTTTGAGCTGCATTTCAAGGGATTGATCATCTTTCTAGCTTGCCAGCTACAAAAGGGGTTAAATATGCACCATATTTCCCATTTATTTCAGTTGGGATCCCTAATAGATCAGAGAAGTGGGCACCTGTCTTGCTGACCCATCTTTTAACCTGGCTCTGGGTACAGGTACTAATTCCATTGGACAAATAACACTAATAGCCAAGTGCTATGATTGCCCTCATAGTTTCCTCTACCTTGTTTGGAATACATTGTTTTTCCTAATCCCTACTCCCCATCCCCCTTACTGTCTTTCTCACCCACTGTCAAATTAAATAGGGTTTCTGAGGTAGGGACAGAGGGGAAAAAAAAGGTATTTATATCTGTGGAGCATCTACTATCTATTGGCACCATGCCAGCTATTTTAAATATACTATGTAACAATTCTCACAATAGCTGACCAGATGGGTATTATTATTGTCTTTTCACAAATGACAAAACTGAAGGTCAAAGATATTAAGTAAGTTGGCTAGATGGCACAACTTGTAAACTATGACCCAGGATTGTAAACCATTTCTGTCTTCTTCCAAAAGCCTTTATTTTATTTAGAATCTTATACAATGCCCATCTTATTAACAATATTGGGAACCATCTTCAGAATGCAATGACTCAGATTCTCTCTTTCTTTAAGCCCTTTGTAAGATGATGAAGGGCAGCTTTTTGTGAACACTTCAAAGTGTTTTCTTTGCTCTGTTGAGATTTTTGTGAAATAAAGGAATCAAAGGAGATAGACTCATGGGCCATGCAAACACAACCATGTTTAAGTTTTGCATAAAAAGAAATGAAGGCAAGTTTGAACGGCTATTGAATTTTTGGCAGGCTATGAAGAATATAGAGTATAAAAGATAGAAATACTAGTGGGAGTGAATTCCTGCAGATAACACACCAAGAACCTAAGATTTATCCTTGCAAATGATATATCCAATAAGCAGTTGATATCCAGAAAATACAAAGAACCCATTCAGGTCGACATCAAAATATCCAAACAACTTAATTAAAAAGAAGCAGAGGATCTGAGCACATTTTTTTTTCCAGAAAACATGCATACAGGGCCAACAGGAACATGAAAATGTATTCAGCATCACTTATCAGGGAAATGCAAATCAAAACCACAGTGAGATATCATCTCACACCTGTCAGAATGGCATTATCAAAAAGACAGCAAATAACAAGTGTTGGCAAGGAGGATGTGAAGAAAACCTTTTGCATTGTTGGTAGGAATGTAAATTGGTCCAGCCACTAGGGAAGACAATAAGGATATTCCTCAAGAACTAAAAATAGAACTACCATACTATCCAGCAATTCCACTCCTGGATTTTTATCCAAAGAAAACAAAAACATTAATTAGATTAAGTCCCCTTGTGGCACAGTGGGTTAAGGATCTGGCATTGCTACAGCTGTGGCACAGGTCACAACTGTGTCATGGGTTCAATCCCTCACCCAGAAACTTCCACATGCCATTTCAGCTAAAACAAAACAAAACAAGACCAAAGGAAAAAAAAAACCACTAATTAGAAAAAATATATGCACCACTATGTTCTCTGCAGCATTATTTACAATAGCCAAGCTGTGGAAGTAACTTAAGTGCCTGTCAATATATCAATGGATAAAGAGGATGTGACGCATATATATATAGCAATATATTATGCATTAATATATTATATATAATAGAATATTACTCCACCATCAAAAAGAATACAATCTTGCCATTTGCAACGATACGAATAGACCTAGAGGGTATTACGCTAAGTGAAATAAGTCAGGCAGAGAAAGACAAATACAGTATGATTTCACTTATGTGTGGAACCAAAAAACAAAACAAATGAACAAACATAATAAAACAGAAATGGAGTAATAGATTCAGAGAACGAACAGAGGGGGTATTTACCAGAGGGGAGAGGGGTGGGAAGAAGAGAGGAATAGGTGATGGAGATTAAGAGGTACAAAATTTCAGCTGCAAAATAAATGAGTCATGGGTATAAAATGTAGAGTGTAGAGAATATAATCAAGAATTATGTAATATCTTTGTGTAGTGACAGACAGTAACTAGACCTGTGATCATTTTGAAATATATGGAAATTGAATCACTAAGTTATGTAACAGGAACTAACATAGTGTTGTAGGTAAATTATACTTCAAAAGCAAACAACTCATAGAAAAGATCAGATTTCTGGTTATCAGAGGCAGATGGTCCGGGAGGGGGAATTGGATGCAGGCAGTCAAAAGGTACAAACTTTCAGTTATAGGACAAATGAGTACGAAGGATTTAATGGGCAACACGATAAATAAAATTAACACTGCTCTATATTATCTATGAAAGTTGTTAAGAGAGTAACTCCTAAGAGTTCTCATCACAAGGACATTTTTTTCTATTTAATTTTGTATCTATATGCGATGATGGATGTTCACTAAACTTGTGATAATCATCTCACCATTCATGTAAGACAAATCATTATTTTGTACCCCTTATACTTATACAATGCTGTACATCATTTATGGCCCCCCCCAACAAAAAAATTTTAAGGAAGCCAAGATTCAGGCAGAGAATGGACTAACTCCATTGGAAGTTTTATTTCCCAATCTAGTATTGAAAGCCAAGCAAGGGGAAGCCACTCTGCACAGACAGACATCAAGAAATACGTTTCTTAACTATTTCGTACAGAGAGAAAATATTAGCCTTTTACTTTGAGGCCAGACGTTGAGATTACAGAATGCAATGTATACACAAAGATGTATGAATTACATTTCCTATCTCTTCATCTTACTAAAATTATCTCTTAAAAGTATATTTTATAACAGAAACACCAGATAACAAGTAAGCATGGAATATCTATCCTTGGAAAATATTCAAAAGTTTGATATGTAAAGATACTTTTGAAAAATTCTAGAAATGTATGTTCCTGTAGTGGTTCAGCAGTAACGAACCTGACAAGGATCCATAAGGATGCGGGTTCGATCCCTGGCCTCTCTCAGTGGGTTGGGGATCCACCATTGTGGTGAGCTGTGTTGTGATGTGGTGTGGTGTAGGTGTAGCTTCAGATCCTGAGTCACTGTGGCTATGGTGTAGGCCAGCACCTGTAGCTCCAATTTGACCCCTACTCTGGGAACTTTCATATGCAGTGGGTGCAGTCCTAAAAAAAAGCAAAATAATAATAGTAATAATAATAATAACAAAGAATCATTCATTAAATGTGATTCTGGGAGTGGTTGCCAGGGGGCTAAGAGGAAAGAGCAGTAGGAATTTCCTTTTCAATGGTATGGAGTTTCAGTCACACAAGGTGAAAACCTTCTAAAGATCTGCCATCCTACAATGTGCAGAGTAAATAATACTGTATTGCACACTCAAAAAGATTGTTAGGAGGGTAAATTTCATGTTATTTTTTTTAACCACAGTTAAAAAAAAAGTGTGATGTTGGGAAATCAATTTTAAGTAAAAATGAATGCAGAGCACCTCTTTTAATGTCATTTCACATTTCCAGATATTATTGGAATTAAGAATTACTATTCATTCGTGTTTTTTAAAGTTAGCCTGTTAAATATATTTTTCAAATACAAATTACAGCCTATCTTGGTAATACCAACACTCATTTCAATAAGCTGAGTGTTAGTAGAATAATATCAGCAAAATAGATTATGTACTTAAAAGAAGACTGATCTATTTACTATTTTTCTAAAGCATATAAGCAGGAAATGATATGAAACTAGAGTTACAATCAAAGTGTTTGCCTGAATATTAGCAAAATAAGTCTTCCACAAAAGCAATTTTTTAGGAGAGGTTGTTTCCTATCTCAGATCAATGGAGCTACCATATTATTTAAGATAGGAACTTTTTAGGAAAAACACCAATAAAAACACTTTCTGCTTCCTATGATCCACTAATTGCCACTATTATTAAAGTATAGGGCCCCCTAAGTGGCTACTTGGCTCCTTGAATAAGCTTCTCTTATATCATATAAAGAAAAAGACTTTGGAATGTAAAAGTCAGTAAGAACAAGCAAATAATCCACTTCCTTGCCAGTCCCTTGAAATCCAAGTCTCAAATCCAAAGCCCTTTTCTTTGAAATCTCATATAACATCAGTACTACTGACAGTGTTGAAAGCCATCTTTGGAATATAAAGTAATCTAGAATTACTTTTCAGGACTTGAAAGAATATGCCTCGTCTTTCTTTTAAGATCTTGTGTTCAGAAATTTGCAGTTTCACAGACCAAGCTGACCCATGGATCAGCTTAGTTTCATAATAGGAATATGTTTTTATATTTGATACTAAACTGTAGTACAAAATTTCAACCATTCAACATTGTCAAAAAACTATCCATGTTAAGGTAATTGCAGAGTCATGAGGCCCCAGATTGACTCAAAGGAAATAGCAGTTTAAAGTCTTAAGATATAAAATGAAGACTTTACACAAATGATTTTATAATATAAATCCACTTAAAGTAAATTGATGAAAACTTATGTAACATTTTAATATGAAACTTGCCCATAAACATCAGGTCAAAATGTCATCATAGTTAAACTTTACCAATATATTGACGTACAGATGAAAACCTAAATAATTTTCCCAACAATCTCATATATGCACTTTTAAAAATAGTATTCCACTCCATGGCACTATTTTAAAATTATTCAGCCCACGTTGTCTTGAGCTTTGCTCAATGATAATCATAAATGTCCTTTCTATTCAGATTCAACCTCAACCATAGCCAGAAACTATTCTCACTGTGGCCGAAAATACACCTGCACCATCATAAATTGGAGGGGACCTGGTGTCCACATGCTTCCTGTTTTAACCCCCACTGTTTGCCTGCTAAATCAGTGCTTTCCCGCTCACCCTGGTTGTGTTCGTTGACTCTCTGTTCCCACCCAGACATCTGTTTTGGTTTTCTCTCATCACTTCAAAACCCATATGGATGTAGAATTTCCCCATAACCAAGCTTGCTTGGCTGGAGCCCTAACATCTTGCCTAGCTTTGACAGGCTTGTCAATGGGGGCTGAGCTCTGTTACCTGGACCCTCTGACTACTCAAAGAAGTTCTGCTACATATCATTTGAAGCCATAGTTCCAGTTCCATCCCTCTCTTCACTCCTAGCATAGGCTGATGACTATGGACTCCTTTGGCTGTATTCCCACTCAGCAGACTGAGTCTCCTTGGATAGCCATACCTGCTGGAATCAAACCCAAGTTAATCAAACATCTTCCGACTCTAAATGTTGGACAAGAGAGTCCCCTTGGGCAGCCATCCAGCTGCTGGGGAAGTTTTTTGTTTCATAGTAATAGCTTTTTCACCTCCCTCAGTCTTGTTGGGCTGCTTAGGTCCTGGTATACCTCACTTCTTTATACATTTCCTCTTGTCATTCTGTCCAGTCTCACAAATTTAGTGTGATATTCTCAAAAGTGGCACATGGCAGCTAAAAAATGTTATGAAATATTTAAAAAATATATTTCTTATAAATTTATAGTTGAAGTCTAGTAATAAAATGTGATACTAATTCTTTACATGAGTAACCACATGAACCTTGAATGGTAGGATTATTAATTAGTTTATTTTTATAAAAGTATTTAATGAGATTTTTTAAAATAATTTTGATTTAAATATTTTTATTTACTAATTATAATTTCTGTTTTCCCCTATGAATATTTTAGAAAAAAAATAATTTGCTAAAACAAAATAATTTATTTTTACATAAATTTACATATATATGTATATAATTTACTTTTTTTTTTTTTTTTTGCTTGTTGGCACCATACCTGTGGCATATGGAGTTTCCCAGGTTAGGGGTCAAATCGGAGCTACAACTGCCAGTCTAGCTACAGCCACAGCAACACAGGATCTGAGCAGTGTCTGTGACCTACCCACAGCTCACAGCAATGCCAGATCCTTAACCCAATGAGCGAAGCCAGAGATCTAATGCTCATCCTCATGGATACTAGTCGGGTCCATTACCACTGAGCCACAATGGGAACTTCAGCATAAATGTATGATTTTTATGACAATACATTCAAATTTCATACACTTTGAATATAATTACATATTTAGTTCCTTAGCTCATTACTGTTATCAGAAAAATTATGTAAAAATCTTGATTTCAGAAACATAAGTTTGCAAGATGAAACATGAATTCAGGAAAATTAATTTATAGAATACATGTATGAAATGTGTATATTATGGTTGTTTATTTTGTGACTTGTCAAGACCTCATTAGCCTATCAACTGAACCTCCAATATGAGCAATAGTAATCAGATTAATTTAGCTCTGATATTTTGCCAAATTTCAGTCATGTGTAAAAGCATAACTTTATACATATTTTCCAGTTTTGTTGTTGTGAAAGTATATTTGTCACAGTAGAAAAACTGTTTGCTTAACTTAAAAGATAAGTACGAGTTTATACTCCATTTATACTTTTGCTTTGGGCTCCACAAATTTCAGAGGCAGGTCTAAATTCCATTTTTATATCACAAGAACTGAAAAATAGAGTAACAGAAATTTGCCCTTAATTTCGCATAGCTTTGAATACTGTTTTTGTCTATTTTTCTTAGTGGAGGTGAAAGTGGGACTCCCTCCTTTTAAGAACAGTGTTTATGCAAACCTCTGATTACAGAGGTTAAGAGGTCTTTTGAACTGCTTCCTAAAGAATGTCACAGAAATATGCATTTGTTTAGCGTTTTGATTCTTGTGTAGAATACAGTATTTTGCATGAGAAGATGATTTTGCTTCCCGGGTAGGTCTCCTGTACTTGAATCAAAGACGTACTGTGACTTGTGAGGATATGATGCAGGTGGAGGGGTTATGTGTGTGTCATAATCTGTGTAGCCTCATTTCTTGGCAGCTTTGTTGTCCAGTAGAGGGAAAACTTAAGGAACAGCTGAAATCTGTTTCTTATCATCATATTTTCCAGCGAATGGAGCAAGTCCTCTTGTCATCTGTTGGCTCAGTATCCTTCTCTGCCGTCCATCCTGTAAGATTTCCCTTGAGGTAAAAATGTTGAAAGACAGCTTCATTCCTTCCGCGCTCCAGTCCTTTGCATCACACCTGCTCCATAAATGCACATCACTTGAGTAGGGCTGTAAGTTGTCCAATTACCAAGTGATCTGTTTCAACATTTTAATTTGTAAAATAAAAATATTTTATTTCATCCTTTCACCATATTATAACCCAACGATTTTATCTGTTCTGTCACTTATCTTTCCCTGTGTATTCTGTGTACATTTGGTTTTATCACCTATGAAAATGGCTGTGTGCAAAACATACATTTTCAGAAGATAGTGTTCATATATCATGATATCCTAAACTATGACAAGTCATTATGAGGAGAGATAGAGGGCTGCCTGAAAGAGGATTCCAGTTGAGTTGCTGGTGACTTTGTGCAGCAATGTGTTTCTTTCTCTAAAAGGAAGTGTTACCTGCAATATTCTGGCCACATTCCCAGTTGGTCAATGGTGTGCTGTCTCTCTAAATTCTGCAACTTCAATTACATTCACTGTCCTGACTCTCTTCCTGTCAGGATTGGTTGTGTTGATGTGCCAGTTAAACAGCTGCATCTGACGTGTGAGAAGCTGTGATCAGGAGAGCAAAGAGACTGACCTCTACAAATGCCTGTGTAGAAGTTAGTGATTTGCCAAATAAATAAATAAATATGTAAAACAATTATTTTGAAGTATTCCCAACTGCTCTTCATTTATTTGAATATATTCCTTCACGTTTCCACAACTTGTTTATTCATTTTCAAAAGATATCCTGGTTATACTTATTTTGAGATTTCAAGTTTTCCCAGACATTTTTTATCAGAATAATCAGACTTACTTTTCTCGGTAATTACATAATGACTGATCGCTTTTGTCAGTTGTGTTTTGTATATAAAAACTGCACCATGAAAGCTGAACACTAAACAGTTTTTGTTAGCATGATGCTGTTTTAGAGAATACAGAATTCCTGACTTTAGGAATACCAAAAATTTTGTTTCCAAATAGGTATTTTGATTATAATATAATCTTTATATTTTTTCTTTAAATAAGAAAATGATTTGTTTACTTTTCCATTTCCAGGCAGAGAGCAAAGAAGAAACATGTCTGACCATAGTTAAGTATGCACATTGTTTGACCTTTTCTTCCACTTCTACATTGAGCAGAAAGATTTTTATAAAAATTCAAAGAGCCTACAAATATCCAACTAGACTGAAAAAAGAACACAGAAATTTGCTTCTCTTATTAGGGATAAAGGCAAATTCCCCCAATAGTGCTGGCACCCCAGGGTTGCATAGCAAATGCTTGCTGCACTGAATTATTGCACCTTTACCCTGCATTTATCTCTACAAGAGGCAGTTTAAAAAAATTTAAGCATTGATTTTTTTTCAAAAAAAAAAACAAACAAAACTTGGCTTGTATGACAAAGTCCAACTTAATAGCATGTGTTAAATCATTAACAATTAGAAAGTAATGAGTACCAACAGTGGAGAGAAATATGCTACAGTTATTTATATAGTCTTCCTATTTTTATTTTTTTCAGTTACTAAAATGGAACCACAAACCAGAGGGCAATGAATTCCTTTTCTCCACCACCAGATATACATAAAAGAACTATGGCTTGCAAGGACTTTTGTTATTTTGTATGTGATCATCAAGAGACAGATAGTGATTATGTGATCCATGTCCTGATGACTGTTTTAAAGCAAATAAACATTAATCCAAAAGTCTGTTCTCAAAGTCCGTGAGTTTCTTTTCTTTGGAATTGTTCATTTGTGCCGTTTATTAGGTTCCAGATATAAGTGATATCACATGGTATTTGTCTTTCTCTTTCCGACTTACTTCACTTAGTATGAGAGTCTGGTTGCCAAGGGGGAGGGGGAGGGAGTAGGATGGACTTGGAGTTTGGGGTTAGTGGACACAACCTACTGCATTTGGAATAGATAGGCAATTGAGATCCTGCTATATAGCACAGGGAACTATATCTAGTCACTTGTGATGGAACATGGTGGAGGCTAATGTGAGAAAAAGAATACATATGTATATTATATGTATATATATGTGACTGGGTCACTTTGCTGTACAGTATAAATTGACAGACCACTATAAATCAACTAAAATGGAAAAAATAAAAAATCATTACAAAAATATATTTTAAAAAGTATTAATCCATATTCTCCAAATTTGGATTAGTAGACAATGATCAATTAGAATGAGTAAGACACAACATCAGAAAGGTAAGATAATCAGAGACAAAAAATTCTGTTGGGAGGTTTGGCTCATTTTAGTTCTATTACACAAATCTTGGTGGAAGTAACTGGACCATTGTTTAAAATGCAATGAAGTATCTGTAAGAGATGTCTCAATGATCTTATATAAAATGGAATTCATTAGATAATTCAGCCCATCATGTGCTCAGGGAAATTTTGAGTACATTCCACTGACACGATGCTAGGGATATAAATGTGAGTATGATGCAGCATGGTTCCTATGATAAAGGAATGTAACAATGAGGTGGCTATCATTGCCTCTCTGGTAGTTTGCCATGGATGGCACCGCTGAAGCAAAGCCTCTAAGAACATAGACACTTGGTCAATTGTTGGCCACTGGGTGACTATTAGGCAGAAGTTATGGTTACCCCATCTCCATCAGAAGAATTAAAAGGACTAATGGAAATTTATGACTTTTGCCCTTTGGCATTTAATTCCTCACTCCTCTTACTTTTCAGTCATATTTTGTCATCCTTTACTTCTCTCCAGGGCAGGCCTCAGACCTCTCTATCTCTCCTCTTCCAATGGTCTGTTCCATTTGGCATAAATCACTCTTCCTTCTCCCTCTAATGTTATTTTGGTGGATGAGACTCTTAGTCCCCCACACAGGTGTGTAAGGAACGTCTCATTGTTTAACTATCTCAGATAAAGAATAAACCTGATTGAAGTCCCATGGCACTGAGTTGTTTGGAGATTAAAACACAGTCATTTGGTGGTCAACTTCTTACTTTCCCTGTGCTTCCTGAAGTATCATGTGGCCCATGTTTCTGACAGAAATGGAAGGAAAGCCCTTCATGTCCAACCTGTCATGGTTGCTGCAGGTAATTCTCATCTCCTAACCCCTGGGAGCCCTTGAAGATTGGTGGCCTTTCTGCTATGCATGGAACCTAAGAATCTCATTGATGCTCACATCTCAGAGCCAAATGTTCAGACTTCCAGAATCTACAATGCTTTTTTAAAAGATTTATTTAAAGATTTTGTCACTTCCTTCAGGTACTGCAAGGGAGGGGACTGAAAATTGCTGAGAATTCCTACTAATCCCGTAAGACTTTAATCTTAGCCAACATAGTTTAGTTTACTTGCTTAGACAGGAAGAAGGAGTTTCTCCAGATACTTTTGTTTTAGCCATGTTCCCCCAAACTCCTCTTAAGTCAAGGGATCCCAAAGGCCCTGAATAACTTCTCAGATGGTGGGAAGGGATAGAAAATTAGAAAGAACAAAACATAATCTCTCATAATTTATGTTTCTCTTTCTGGATTTCTCTCTCTGAGGACTTAACCTGTCTACTTCTGTTTTCTTTTTCTTTTAACGCAATGATTGAATGCTTGCTAGGGTCCAACCTCACAGAAATCTTTAGAGATCAATATTATTAATCCCATCTGAGAGTTAAAGAAACTGGAGGACAGAAAAGATAAATAAAATAGCAGAGCTGAAATCTGAAACTTCATGTTTACCAATTTCAAAGGAAGTGCATATAAATGGAAAGAAATGTCTAACATGAGACTAGAACTCCCGCATTTGCTGCACTAGCTCCTGCAAAGTGCATGATTTTGACCAAGTTGCTTAGCCTCCTAGATCCCTAGTGTGCTCATCTAGAAATTGAAGTACTTGCTCAGAATTTATTTGATTATTAAATGAGATCATATATGATAAATTACTTTTTGAAGTTGGAGGCACCGTACAAACATAAGACACTCAGATCATTCTATAACATTATAGCTCCACAAGTTACACATCCAAGGGGATCAATGTTTGGTGGCAATTAGTTAGCCAATGAGCTGATTGAACTATCCCCAGGAAATCAGCAAAAGAGAATCTGTGTATAAAGTAATAGGAATTTGATTCTAAGGAGGGGGAGATTAGGAACTTTGTCTAGAACATCAGAAGTGTTCGCACAGGAAAAAGCAATAGGCTTCCCTGGAAGATTTAAGTAATGTTAATTCTTAGCAGAGTAAGAAGAACTTTAAAAGCCATATTCACAGATGCAACCTATTACCTACAAATGGATAAACAACAAGGTCCTATTGTATAGTACAGGGGACTTTATTCAATAGCCTATAATAAACTATAATGCAAAAGAATATGAAAATGAATATATGTATGAATAACTTTGCTGTATATCAGAAAATAATACAACATTGTCAATCAACTATACTTCAATTAAAAAAAAATAGGTTTATTGATTTCTGGCTACTAAAGACCAGAGACAGTCTACAAGCATAGTTGAACGTCAATTAAGAAATAAACAGAAACCAAGCAAAGAGCCATCTGTGTAGAATCTATGCACATTAAACTTACATCTACAAATCTAAGCAGTCTGACAGTGCAAGTTATAGACTACAAATGAGAATAATATGACAGTATGTGTTATGACTCAAAACAAAACACAAACTCAAGGCTCCAAATTGAGGGTAAAAACTAGAAAATCTGTGATATTTTCTGTGTTTATCAAGTCTAGTGTGTACGAGGCCCAGTCCCAGGTATACTTAAAGGTAAGTGTTAGATGATCAAAAAAGAATGGATGTACGTGCGTGTATAACTGATTCACTTTCCTGTAAACCTGCAGCTAATGCAACATTGTATATCAACTATATCCCACTAAAATTTTTTAAAAATGTTAGATGATCAGAGTTGCCGCCATAGTGCAGTGGAAACAAATCCCACTAGGAGCCATGAGGTTGTGGGTTTGATCCCTGACCTTGCTCAGTGGGTTAAGGATCTGGCGTTGCTGTGGCTGTGGCTGTGGCATAGGCTGGCAGGTAGCTCTGATTGGACCCCTAGCCTGGGAACCTCCATATGCCATGGGTGCGGCCCAAAAAACAAAACAAAACAAAAAAATTAGATGATCAATGGTGTAACTCTATTCCTTTTGCATTTAATCCAATTCAGAAATTATAGGAGAAGTCAAAGAGAAACAAGACCTTTTTTTCACTAGTGATAATACATTGCTCATTTTTATTGAGCATTTATTAAGAGCTTTGCAGGGATCAATTAAGCTAATCTCCTAATAATGCTTCTAGGTATGCTCTGCTTTTAGCCCATTTTACAGGAGAAATGAAGGGGGGTGACACTTTATGAAGGAATGAAACAGGGACATACAGGATGTGTCAGACCACTATTTGAACCTCAGAAACTGTAGCTTCAGGAGAGGGCACTTAATCGGTATGTTGTGAGGTTGAACTGAAGAACTTAGCACTGAAGCCAGAAGAGGTCTCTTCATATAACAACGTATATATAGATCTATGGATCCACGCTTACGAATTTGGGATTCCAGAGCATTCTGGAGAATAAATAACCTGACTCAAACTCCACTAAGCACAGAGAAGCCAAAAGGCCAAAAACCTGAGTAATGACTGGATTTTTACCCAAATCTCTGAGGTATGCCATTCTGAATAAAGGCTTCTAAGAAGGTGTTCTGGCCCTCCTTTCTGTCTTTCGCTTTATTCCAGTGGGATGCAGACGCCGAAAGGATCCTTAGCCTCTGAATCACAATGTGTTGGAAATGCATCCCTCCTCACTCCTTGCAACAGGAACACCTGCCTTGAACTGTTACAGAAAGAGAACTAAAACTTTCTTGTAATTGAGTCACAATACACATTAGGAGTTATTTGTTATTGCAGCTATCCTTATCCTGACCAAAACAGAGGGGCAGAGAGAGAAAGGCCATAGGTGTATACCAAGCTTTAACATATTATCTCTGACCAGTAGAGCAACGTGGATTATTGGATGTCAGATAATATATATTGCCTTTTATCCTGTGGGTAAAAGCTAATGAGAAAAGTGGAAAGAAGAGCAGAAAGCTTTAATCCAACCTCTGAGAGGGAGAAGCTTCCATTTTGAGGGAGAAGCTTCTATTTTGAGGCAAAATGTGAAGAGAGTGAGAAAATTGGGAGAAAATTATTTTCCCCATTCTGTATTATTGTCCTTGTTTGAGAGATGAGAAAATTGAGGTACAAAGAGGTTAAGTAACTTGTCTACATTTGCTTCTATTTATACTTTTATTTGTAAGACATAATTTGATTACATGATGGCAAAACAAAGGGTCTAAAAGCAAAATATGTCAAATGTGAACATAATTTTGGAGATGTGAACATACATTCACTTACTAAAGACCAAACTTAGGAAAGAGCCTTTTTAAACAAGATACCTTTGGCAATAAAAGGATAAAACAAAATATAATAGATTTACCCATTATACTTCCCTGCTGTAAACATTGATCCCTTTAACAGGGATCCCTTTAATGTGTTTAACTATGAAATACTTTTCTCTCAAAAAGAATATCTAGAGAAACACAATAAGAAATTAACACTTGCCTTCTTGCTATTGAGGAAGAAAGTCATGCAATAGAGCAGTCCAGATCTCCTACAAATTCACATTTCTGCCTTAAATTGGGATCTACTGCCAGGCAATCACTAATTCACACTTTGTGTTGCTTTCCTAGAACTTCACTTAATGGTTTTCCCCAAGCATTTCCGTCTTCCTCAAGGTCTAGGTCTCACCAGAATCTCTAGAGAGCAGGATCTTGCTTTGGGCTCCATAGAGACTGAAAGTTTGGATGTGACAATAACTAAATATTATGGGAGCCAAATGTAAAGTCTATAGGAGGGAGAGTTTGGCCGGATATGTCCCTCTGAGAGTGACAAAGTTCTAGGACTCCATCCCGTGGGTTTTAAGAGACTGACTCACCATACCCAAGATGCACGCAAGTGAGGCAGTAGCAAAGTATCAATTTACTGATTCAAAATGCAAATAGAACGGTCTCATTCACTTTATCTGCACAATTATCTCTTCGTATGCACCTGTACATGAGAATCTACGTCATTCTCAGCAAAACATGGGAATTTATTTTGCAGAAGGGCTAGCATGGGAACAGGGACACTTGATCTCCCCAGGATGAGGGTTCTTTCTCCCTGGAGTCATCTTGCCTTGACTCTGAAGCTTGTTTGGAAGGCAGGAACCAGGGATGTGGGGTTGGAATAAATGCTGAACATTCTCCAGCTTTCCACCTTGGCCCTCTTCTCATTCTGTATCTGTTTCCTGGGCTATCTTACCCACACACAGAACTTACATCTTGGAATGAAGGCGGATGACTCACAAATGTGTATCTCCTGGCCTCAGCCACTTCCCTGAATTATACCTCACCTGATTGCCTACTTGACATTTCCACTGGAATGCCTCCAAGGCATCACAAAATAAGCATAGCCACCAAACAACTCATGAAGTTCCCCCTCAAATCCATTTACCCTAGTATTCTGTCTCAGTGAATGGCACTGCATTTATCTGGCTGTACACACAGCCAGAATCCTAGCAGTCATCCTTGATAAGATCCCTTCTCTTACCACTCCTCATAACTGATTCTTTTCAGAGTCCTGTTGATGTTAACTTCTAAAAAAAAAAATCTCATCAATCTCTACACTTCAATCCATTGCCATCCACAGAACTGTTTTTCAATTACCCTTACCCCGCCAATGACAATAGCCTCCAACTGATCTCCACACTTCCATTCTCCAATTCATCCTTTATAACTATAACGGTTTATTTTAAAAATTGATCGCTACCCCATACCCCCTCCAGCAATACCCCCTCCCACTGCTATTGGGATAAATAATACAAATCTCCTAAATCCAGGTGAGGTTCTGCCTGGCCTCCGTGCCCCTCTCCAATGTCATCTTCTTCCCCAAGCACCCACCCCCATAGCTCAGACCACCCTAGTGTTTCAGGGTCTCATATTTGCTCTACTTCTTCAAGCCCAGAAGCACAACACATACTGTTCCTCCTCGCTAGCATGCTGGTGCACCAGTCCTTTCTTCATGGAGTCACTGCTGCACATCTTTCAGATCTTGGTTTAAACAGAGCATCCTCAAGGAATGCTTCATTGGCCTTCATTTACCTTCTTCACAACATCTGTCACCATTGCCATTTTATATCTCTCAGCTACATGACAGAAAGAATTGTGTCTGTTTTTATTCGTGATTTTGTATCCCAATGTTTTACACCATTTTCAATAGTATTTGTCAAATTAGTAAATAAAAAATGATGAGTAGAAAAAGAACTACCATATGAGCCAGAAATCTTACTCCTAAGTATATATACATATATATATATAAATTCAAAAAGATGCACACACACCAATGTTGGTAGCAGCATTATTTACAATGGCCAAGGCATGAAGGCAGCCAAAGTATCCATTGACAGATGAATGGATAAAGAAGATGTGATATATACATGCGAATACTATTCAGCCAAAAAAAAGAATGAGACTTTGCTATTTGTGGCAACATGGATGTATTTAGAGGGCATTATGCAAAGGGAAATAAGTTGCACAGATAAATACAAATACTGTATGATGTCACTTATACGTGGAATCTAAGAAAGATAACACACTAGTAAAAACAAAACAAAACAAAAAAGAAGCAAACACAGATACAGAGAACAAACTAGTGATTACTAGTGGGGAGAGGGCAAGGGGGCAATGTAGGCATAGGAGGAAAAAAAAAGAGGTTATTATAGGATTATATGAAATAATGTATGTGAAACTTTTGAAAATTATAAAGTATGATAGAATTTTTAAAATTTTAAAAATAATAAAGTTGGCAAAATTTTGGGGTGAGGGAATGATGAGTCGAATATACACTGGTAGTACCAAGATGAGATTGCCTGATGCATCTCTCTTCTCCCAACCATAGGTATGCATGAAGAACAGAATACTTGAAATCATATATCGTTCTTCCTTGTCCCAGAATGCCCTGCTACTGGGCCCTGGAGGCAAACTGTCTGGATTAGAACTCATGCTCCACCACTTGATTGTGTGGACTGGGCAAGTTATTTAACTGCACTAAGCCTCGGTCTTTTCATCCATTAAATAGGAATAATTTGGTAATTAAATAATTGACTACCTATGATAACTAAAGAGTACTGTGGCTACGTACACAACAAATTTTAGCTATTATTAACATTATAGGTTTCTCTCTATATACTTCTTTATTTTCTTTTTAGTTAATGAATTTTATTACATTTATAGGTGTACAACAATAATCACAACCAAATTTTGGCATTTCCATCCCAAAACCCAGTGCATCCCCCCACCCCCAACCTGTCTCCTTTGGAAACCATAAGTTTTTCAAAGTCTGTGAGTCAGTATCTGTTTTGCAAAGAATTTCGTTATGTCCTTTTTTAAGATTCCACATGTAAGTGATAGCATTTGATGTTGGTATCTCATTGTCTGACTGACTTCACTTAGCATGATAATTTCTAGATCCTTCCATATTGCTGCAAATGCCATTATTTCTTTCTTTTTAATGGTTGAATAATATCCCATTGCGTATATGTACCATATCTTCTTTATCCACTCCTCTGTTGATGGACATTTAGGTTGTTTCCATGTCTTGGCTATTGTATACAGTGCTGCAATGAACATCAGCGTACCTGTGTCTTTTCGAATCATAGTTTTCTCTCGATAGATGCCCAGGAGTGGGATTGCTGGATCAAATGGTAATTCTATTTTTAGTTTTCTAAGGAATCTCCATACTGTTTTCTGCAGTGGTTACACCAATTTACATTCCCACCAACAGTGTAATAGGGTCCTCTTTTCTCTGCATCCTCTCCAGCACTTA